>QYAO01000044.1:0-285984 GCA_003988895.1 Hyphodiscus sp. D1413
ATTATTTTTGGTGGAGTTATATGTATTTCTAACCAAGTTCATTTTTTTGGCGTGGTATTTGTGTGGGGCTGGTAGTTGTCCCGTGAACCCGAGTATCGCTTCTTGCCGAATCTCCGAAGCCACATGACCTCCCTCTCACCGACTGCTTTCAATACTTCTTCACTACTCTGCCCTGTTTTCTCGATTAGCTATCCTGTGATCATTTAGGTAAAGGTGCTTACAAGGTCCTCGATTGGCGGTGAGTTCATTTCGCCTTTGATACCACCATAGATACTCGGTCGAGGGTCCAATGCAGAACTTGGCGATATCTTTGCTATTGTTTTCGGGCATATCCACGCTCTTGAAACCAACATATAATGAATCTTTGAAGAAAAGACTACCACTGGCAGGAAACTGAATGCCAAATAGAATCCTTTCTATATCCACAATCTTCTCAATAACTGCCATTCTCTCTTTGAATGTCATTATATACCACGTCTCTCCCAACTCTCTCCCTTGGACCCGCTCCATGATGATATATTCAGAGCCAACTGGGTTGGATATTGATGAGCTCCAGTCGAAAATCTTAGGAACTGGAATACCATGAAGACGCAGAAACTCCATAGTAGCAACCTCACTAGCGATGCCATATCTGTGAGGAATGGTAGAAGGATATGGGAGGCGTGCGATGACCTTTAATCCATTACGGAATGTTGCCTCGAAGATACGGCAAGAACCGCCTTCTGCGATCTTTGCAAAGAGTAAAATATCGGTACTGGACAGCCCGACAGATTGGGCGATGACGCGACGCAGCTCATTTATATTAAAATAGAGTCGTCGCTCAGAAAGGCGCAGATGTTCATTGTATCTTTGGAAGCGTTAGTAAAGCTGGGCAATCGATCAATACCTAGTGTCTACTATCAACTTACATCCATCTACCAGATGTGTAATTAAAGAACGGGTTGGCGGCATCGTTGATATCGATCGTCTCCTCGAGACGGTTTTTCGTGCTGTGCTTCCGTGATAGAAAGTAGTCTTGTCTGGTCAAAAGCTTTTGCGAGTCTCTACCACAGGGCACGCGAAGTGAATGAAAAGCGTTTCTAATAATAACATTTCTCTGCATTGCACAGACAGAACGATTTACAAAGATTATTGACTGGTAGAATCTAGTAACTAAGCGGTTTGAAATCGGCCTAAAGCCAATCGGAACCTACGCTGAAACCTGTAGCCTTGAAATCCAGGCATTTATATCAAAGCATAAAAAGACAACCTATTGGAGTGGATGCTAAGAAACAAGTAGCGACATGTGATCTACGGATATCCGAGGCAGTACGAGAAATTGCGAAGGTAATACAAATCAAGATTTAAGATCGAGAAATGTGTTTGTCGGCAATGCCATCATGCTGTTTCTCGCCCAAGACCTTCCTTGTACCGAGTCAAGCAACGCTCTCGACTGGCCTTATGATCCACGATTCGCTTGGGATACCCAGCTTTCTCCGCCTCCTTTGCATTTCCCCTGTCATAAGGATCATGAATCGCCTTCCCTTTGATACAACTCAATTCTGGAATCCATTTGCGTATGTACTCTCCATCGTTGTCGAACTTCTCACTCTGCAGCAATGGATTGAAGATTCGGAAATAGGGCTGCGGATCAACACCAGTTGATGCACTGAAACCCCATCCTCCGTTATTAGAAGCAAAATCTCCATCGATCAAATGCTCCATGAAATAACGTTCTCCCATCCGCCAATCAAGGAGAAGGTGCTTGGCAAGAAAAGAACCAACAATCATGCGGCACCTATTGTGCATCCAGCCGCAGTGGTTAAGTTGGCGCATAGCAGCGTCGACGATGGGGTATCCGGTCTTGCCTTCACTCCAGGCTTTGAATTGTTCCTGATTGTATTCCCAGGTGATGTTGGTATATTCAGGCTTGAATGGTTTGTTCATGCTTGAGGCTATCAGCTCTACTTAATCAGCTTTTTTGAGGGGATTTTAGTCTTACCAGACATACGGCCAATTTGCTAAAACATGTTTGTAAAAGTCTCGCCAAGCAACTTCACTGATCCAGGTTTGAATTCCTTGATTGCCGCCATCGAGCCTCTTCGTACTATTATGCCCTCGAGCAGTGTGAACAGCAGTCCTTGTACTCAAGCTTCCACATGCAAAATGACAACTCAGAGAGGATGTTCCGCTTTCTGCCGGGAAGTTTCTGTGGTCCTGATATCCTCCGATACGATCTTTGGCGAACTTCTTCAATCGCTCATGCGCAGCATCTTCTCCTGCTGGCCACATTGATCGAAATCTTTTCTTCTCTTCCGCGCTAAGTTTCTTGTTCCCGGGAGCTTCTGGAATATTGCTGGCGAATATATTTGATAACTTTTGTCTAGCATTGCTAGGATTCTTCTGCGGAGCGTCGAATAGATCTAGGAGGCTAGGCTTGCCAGTAATATGTGCCATCCAAGCCTTATACCATGGCGTATAGACGGCATATTGTTTGCCACTCCCACTCGACAGTTCACCAGGGCTGACCACGCAAGTGTCTGCGAGAACATCCATCGCAATACCGTTGTGAAGGCAAGCTCTCACAAGCTTCGCTTCACGACGCAGCTCATCAACTTCATACTCCACATTCGTATAGAGATGGTTTGCACCCCATTCTTCGAGGAGTTCCAGAATTCTTTCAGGGATCTCCTTCCTCTTCTCAACAGTCTCCACATAAAGTGGGATGTCCAGCTTCGCCAAATCCGCCTTCAAAACCTCCAGTGTCCGCAGTATGAAGTCCACTCTGACTGGAGCAGTCAAGTGTGCCTCGAAGTCTTGAGGACTGATAATGTACATGCAAATCAGTGGTACTCCTTTCGACTTCGCCTTCTCACTGGCAAGATATAATGCGTGATTGTCTTTCGTCCGCAGATCGCACTTGTACCAATGAACAACCGCGTCCTTAACTGCAATTTTCGTCCGGTCGGCTTGGGTCTCCGAGAGTGCGGAGTTTAGTAATTCGATGGGCCGAGGAAGCTCGTCATTATTGTAAGCCAATGCTCGTGCATTGGACATCTCTTGGGGATAGTAGGTTCGAAGGACAATTCCGTTGTCCTCAGCTTCCTGGGCACTGGGATGAGGCGCTCGAAGACGATCTGAAGAAGGTTCGGTTCTGGATCGCTTTGAAGATCCATTGACAGTTTCTACTTCAGGCGAAGCCTTTCGTTTGCCGTTGGCCACAACGACTTTCTCAGGAGGCATGTTGATGATTGAGCTTCGATGGAACGCTGATACGAAGGGCGGCGTTGATGAGTTCTTCTGTATGGTGCTGCGCACAATAGGTTTTGTGGCTAGTAACCTGATCATCAATGTCAAAAAGATTGTTGAAATTCCAAGTTTGGTGAGGATCTTACCTAGAAATGAAGCCCACACGCAAGGAGTGCGTTTGGAGTCGAGGACGTCATGCCAATGCAAGTATCGCGCTAGTAATGCAGGTGTAGAGATCGGGGAAGCGGCTTGAGATTAGCGAACTTTTTAGATTACCTTGTCAGGACTCTCTCTGTAATATATGCGAAAAACTTAGTCGAGATCTATTTAATCCCAAGACGAAAAAGCCTCGAGTTGATTTGCTTGATGAATCCTATGCAATTTTGCAGGTGTACGTACGGTACAATAACAATGCTCACGTTCTCATAGCCACTAGTTTTCGGTGCAAAACTCAGTTGGTTTTGACCAGGCATTATCAACAGGTATTTCGAAGGAATCTCAATTTTCATTTCATTATGACTTCTATACCACTCTGACAGAGCTGTGACCCGGCTCTCCATACTATCGGCTGCCATCTATATCACAGGGCATAACTAGATCGGAAAGAGATGTCCTATGCTTGCTTGTCCTCGCGACATATGAAGCCATCCTTCAAGACAAACGAATGTTAGCGGCTTTCAAACAGTGCGTCTTCCTATGTACTCGGGGACACGCAGGAAGTCACTGATCGAGTTGCCTTAGCGGAAAGTATCAATGATTTCTGGCCTGCCTTTCGGATCAATGAGATGCGTAAGGTTATAGAAAACTGAGCACGGCTTGAAACTTATTTGTAGGCGAGCCTTCTAAGGGATGGAAGCACTGATGATGTAACTATGTTCATGGAGATACACCTCTGGGTTTCTGCAAGTGCTTGTTGAAGCCACCAGCATGATCTTACTGAGTTGTTCCCCTTCACTGGCATCGGGGTTGTGGCTACTGATTGTAAAATCTCAGGCTTCGCTCTCTTCTCGGACTGTCGAGAGAGATAGCGTTAGGTTCATGCGTTTGATATTGTAGTTCTGAATATGATTTCAACCTGGCCCAGATCGTCTCGAGACCATCAGATAGAGAAGGGACTCGAAAACAAACGGACCACCCCTGAAAATCGTCTTTTCCTCTCAACACCATTTTTGATGTCCTTTTCCCTCCTCGTAGACTAGCCTGTAGCACTAAATGCGACTTGGATTCGGAGATTGTTGAGTCTGTTCACTGTTAGACATAACCACATCCTTACCTAAATTTTATCGATTGCGAGCTCTTTCCATCGTGACGCTACCCTATTGTGTCACTTGGTCCTTTCAGCATGTCCGGCCCGTATCTGTGCTCTGACGAGATGCTCTAACGTCACAGCTCTTCAGAAGGCTAGCTTGAATCGATCTGCGGCTGCAAAGCTACCGAAATAGCAATCTGACTCCTCGAACAAAAAGGGCCACCCTGGAGTGAGTACGAGGAGTTTCGAAGAGCCGGCCCAAGAATCCAGAATCCACATGTCACAAAAACACAATATTCGTAGATTGGAAAGGTAGTCGATTGCTCAATGAAGGGTGCCTATCTTAGCAATATGCCAAATAGGCCCATTTCCTCCACCGCATATGCTTGATTTCCCATTCTCCGACCCATGCCAGCCCAAATAGCAAATCTGCTTCTTATTAGCACACGCCTCGCCTAGCTTGGAGTCGGGATCGTACCTCAAGAAACTCCCAAGTATGCCTTTATCTTTGCAGACTTCCACTCCACACGTTCTTCAACAGACCATCTCGTTGTGCCAATCGGTTCAAGGAATCGTCGCTCTCGCCCATTGCTCGTACGAAGCCGCAAAGGGCATAGACTTGGCTCTCGCCTGTGAATCGACCGTTCTCATCAACCTTTCCGACGGAGATCTGGACAGATGCGTGATCTTTGGCCTTGATGATGCGGTTGGTTGCGCTGCACTTCCGGGGGACGTAACTGAAGAGATTGAAGATCAGCTTCCATGCATTTCAAAGATGATTTCTAGAGTCGCATGAGGTTCCTGAGAGTACATACAGGTCAACGAGTTCTCCCTTGTCGTTCTCCATGTTTTCGGTCTTTAGTGACGGCTGATGTGAGGTGACTGGATTGATTGAAGAGTGCTTGCTTGAAGTCGACGCCAATTTGGGGATTTTTAGGATTGTGGGAGCAGAAGCGAATCCGCTAAGGAAGATCCTTGTCTACAATGTCACGTGCCAGGGCGCGAAGTCGTGATGTATGAGAGGTAAACAATCTCCACAACAAGCCTCGTTGAACGATTTTTCTTTTCCAATGTGATCCGTAGAAAGTATTTACGCTGTCGTTTTTTCCTCTTATATTGACTTGCGCCCGGCGCAAAGTCTTTCCGATTCTGCTCAACATGTCGTCCAAGACAATCCTCATCATTTCTCCGTCTCCATCGAAACCCCTCGCGACTTACAGCATGTCGTCTTCTCCGCCCCTCCCGTCGCCGAGCGAGGTCTTTGGGAAAAAAATCCCAATCCTGCGTACGGGGAATCGAGCTGCCCCAATTCTTCAGAATGCGACCGCTTCATTCACAAGCGCATCGAGTCTCTCGAAGCCTACTAGTCTACAGGGCGTGGATATAGTTCCATCAATCCAGTTGGATGCAGAGGGTGCCGATATGTTGAATATAAGCCAAACTAAGAGTTCTGCAAAGACCAAGTCACGGAAACCTGCCGCGGATAACAAGAACGGGGCAGAAGGGGAGATGGCAAAGAAGCCTCGAAAGATAGCTAAAAAGGATAACACAGCAACCGATGGTCCAGAAGCTAAGAAGGCACGCAAACCACGGATAAGTCTAGAGATGGGGAAAGACGGTTCGGGAAAGGGAAAGATGCCACGCAAGCCGACAGCCAAGAATGTCGCCACGGGCGATGTTAAAACAAAACAAAAAGCACCGCGAAAGGCTAGGTCTAAGAAACCGGGTGAAGATGCGCAGATGAAGCTTCCAACTTCCCAGATCACGAAGGTGTTGAAATCAACAGAGAAGGATCAGGCTACGAAAACCCATGACAAGCATAATACGGCAGAAAGCAATCCATTTGCGGATTCTTCAGATTATGGTCTGGCTGAGGCTGTCAGGAGACGTACCAACTGGACTCCACCACCGCCAAATATCAAGATTTCCTCCCTTACAACGCCCGGGGCTGTTGATCTGCTATGTGGAGGATTGACTGCTAGGAGCTCACAGCCCTCGGAGGAGAAGGCTAATGGTTTTCAAGATCTGCTTGGAAACTTTGGGTTTAGCAAGGCTGAAGGCAGCACAACGGAGAGAATTGCACTGGTGGGTAGACTGTCGAGGAAGCGCAAGCTCATTGAATTAATCAAAACAAATTTATCTACCTCTACCGCCGCTCCAAAAGCGAAAGCTCCCAAAAAGAGACCGAAAACGATTACGGAACAGGCCACTTCTGTATACGCTGAGGAAGAAGAGGAGTCTCAGAAATCAGCACCTTTACTGCAATACTTCTCGTTAGGAACGACCAAAACGGTGACCAGTGACGGATTCAAAGTTCCTCCAAGGCCAAGATCCAAAAGTCCTATTAAACGTGGGAAGGGAACAGCACAAGCACCCATTTTGCTTTCGCCTGAGTCAGCTTTGAAACAAGTTGGCAAACAAGACTTTGTATTTGGGACGTCGAGTCAATTGGCCAGAGAAGAATCACCTGGATTTCTACGGGACATACATGCTGCGATGCAAGCTTCAAACGAAGTAGATCAGGACAACCCTCTTGGTTCTTCTCCAATCTGTCTTCAGGGGAAGAGCAAAGCACTTTCATCGAGAAAACGCAATCTGTGGTCTGCCGCCGCACGAGATGGAGCTGGACAGCTGCTGGACGTCGAGATAGTTGACTTGGTGGATTCGCCGGCGATGCCAAAGCAGTTCCATGAAGTAACCTCGCAGGGTGGCGACTTGATTCATCCTCTCAATGGCGATAACAATTTTTGGCGCGACAGTGAGGAATTGGTTGATACGTCGATCGGCACGAAAAGTATCGACGACAGCCCAAAGCGTGTTGGTCCTGTGGAAGCGGCTATCAGACTGGAATTATTGAGCAGTCCGTTGAACAGTATCAAGAGCTTCGATTCGGCTGCTAAACCATCAGTACAAACGAACGTTTCGTCTCCGAGAATTCCTACGAAGGTGCAAGCGAGAAAGGATAAGAAGTCGGGTCAAGGTAAAGACTTGCAAAAGCCGGATTTCTCCGCATACTCGATGGCTCAGTTGACAAAGGAAATTGCATCTTATCACTTCAAGCCCGTCAAGAACAGAGACCAGATGGTTGCTTTACTGGAGAAATGCTGGGATGCCAAACAACGGCGTTCGGCCCTGGGTAATTTGGCCACCAATTTGCCAATCTCTTCTCCGAGAAAGTCAGCGAGCGTGTTGCCACCATCACCTCAATTCCATACTACGTCTCCAAAACGGCCACGAGGTCGGCCTAGGAAAGATAGCAGCACTACTCCATCACCAAAACGGAAGATAAAGACTGCATCCGTAGCTAACGCAATGGCAAGGGCCAAGAAGGCCCAGAAGAAAGCAGAAGCACTTGATGAAATATCAGATTCCGATGCGCCTCAAACTCCGTCTCCTCCTCGACGCCATCCATCCCAGGTTGGAACACCGCCGCTGCCTCTACAGCTTTCATCATCCGCAAGTGTTGACATTCGAGCACTTTCCCCAACGTCTTCACAGATTCGTCTCTATAAGTATATTACTGCCGCTGTCAAAAGTACGCCACCTGCCACAGATTCATCAAATCCGAGCTGGTATGAAAAGATTCTACTTTATGATCCCATAATTATAGAAGACTTGACTGTGTGGCTCAATACTGGAGCTCTTGAGAAGAGCGGCTGGGATGGAGAAGTAGATCCGAAAGAAGTCAAGAAGTGGTGCGAGAGTAAGAGTATTTGTTGTCTCTGGAAGGAGAATCTGAGAGGTGGCTCGAGAACCCGGTATTGATTAACAAGACTTGGCCTTGATTTGTAATACCCTCATGATGATAATTGAATATGATAATGTGTTTTCAGGCGGTCGGTTGTAAGTCTTTGAAGGATCTCTATTGTTCCGAAAAGTCAAAGCTGGAAGCCCCCTCTTTGCGCTGTCTCCAAGTATGTTGATGATCCTAGTTGGTATTTGCGCATATGTTATTCCCAGCTTTGCCTTCAGATACGACTGAAAACCGTGGGTCTCAATTGGCACTTTTATTATCGTAGATCTGAGCTTGTGTTGAGTGAGATATCGAAGGATTTTGCATGGCGGGAACAATTTCCTCCATTGGGACATTAGGGGTCTGGAATCTCGGGCGAAAGCGGGTCCTTGAAAAGATGACAATGAATTAAGCCTCTCCTTATCCATTGACTAGGGAGGAATTCCCTGCGTATATGGCTCTCAATTCGATTCGGAAATCTGCAAAAGGAAATCAAGACCGGATTCTGGAAGTAGCGAGGTCTAAGTGTTGATAGGGTCAGAAGGCAGAATATTTTCATAAAAATAATAGTTCCACTTGCTGGATTTCCTTCGTCTATGTGGACGAAGGATGATGTAGGCACTTGTGGACTAGGCTTAGGTAGAGCTGATCAAATGGAAGTGCTCCCAGTTCGATCAACAGGCTGCTCCTGCTAGGATTCGATGCAATTGTTCGTTTTGTTTTGTTATAAATCCTATGACGCTGGCTTGTTTAGGTTTGGATGATCTATGTACAAGCTGGTACCCCAGCGCTAAATACATCTGTTCATGCCTTCATTACGTACCCTCTGAATCAAACACCTTAATATGCAACAAGAAATGCTAAGTTTGATGCTCCGGAACTTCAAAGCCCTCCTTCTTTGGTATTCATAGGTGATCTGTCACCAGCACCCTGTGGTGAAGTTGTGCTAGACAGGTTGGTCGTGATCGGAGCTTTGAGATTCCCACTCGCACTTCTCTCAAGCTGGCTCACATAGTCTCTCGCCTCTATGCCCACCTCCTTGACCCCGCTTCGCTGACGAGCCAGCACGTCTTGCGCAGCCTCTTGTGCCAACTGTGCTCTATTCCCAATATCCGAAGCCATATCGTTCACTCTGTCTCCAAAACTCGTCTCTAGTCGCTCAATTCGATCGGCATATTCCTTGAGTCCTCTATTGGCATCCTCACTTATATGCTGTTTGTTGTCTTGGAAGTCCTTTACTGCTGCTCGCGCTAAATCTGCCTTTTGGCCGATGTCAGAAGCTAAATGACTGACCTTGCTGCCAAAGCCAGACTCAAGGAACTTCTCGCTTAAATGTTCTGTCGTTGACCGTGGGAGGGAGAAGGAAATGGGTTGCCTCGTTGTCGGGGCTTCGATTTGGTTTGCCATTGTCTTCCGTGCTGAGCCGAATCCTGCAAAGCGGTCCGGCTGGCTGGCTTCTAGATCTACCTTGACCTCTTCGTACATATGCTCGACAATACCCACGACCCCATAAAGGTCGAGGTCACAACCTGGACGACTGAAATCTCGTTCTCGCTGCTCAATGAATTCCCGCACCCTCTTCCACTCGGTTTGATAGTATTTGAATCGATTTGGTAGACCGGATCCCTTCAAGAACGTCAACACTCCCGCAATCACTGTATTGATGGCCCCGAAGACTGTGACCGCAGAACGGCTCGCCCCAGCTGCTCCCATGGCCGTAAGAGCAGCTGCCACAATTATTTGAAGCCCCAAGCATCCGTTTATCAACCAAGAAAAGTACTTGTAGCCCGCTTTGGAAGTCCTCTCATTGTGTACGACACGTGCATAAATCCCCAGATTAGGAGCAGGCCGGGCGCCAGATTGGTCGCCAAAATGTGAGTGTGCCATCGACGCGTGTGATGTAATACCAACGAGATGGCGGAAAAGGTTCAACTGGTCGTCTGGTGAGAAGGTCGGTCTACCATTATGGTCAACGTGTGGCAATTCCTGTACTGGGAGAGTCGTGGACATGCTCTGGTGACTAGGATGCGAATGGCCTTGCTCCATGTTGTTCTCGGCGGATTTTCCTTGTGGGAAGATCATTCGAATAAGGTCCTTGAGACCGTTCATCTCTGCGATATATAGTGTTTTGGGTGGGTATGGGATCAGAATAACGCTCAAAAACTCCAAAGTGCAAAACCGGCAGCAAAACAGCGCAGAACCTACAGACAGATCAAGAGAAGCTGCAACGTGGGGAAAGCTTCTCATAAATGGCGAGCCAGCTCATGGTGATCACTGGATCTCTTTAGGAAAGCGGTAATTCACTGGTAAAAATGGTGGAGCTGATATCTCTAAAGACGGTACACGAGTGACGGCAAGGATCGCTCGAAACTGCACAGTGCACTCGCTTGCCCATGTAAATATGATCAGAGATTAGTTAGACTTCGAGATTTCTGTACCACCTCGGGCCAATCCGCCCTTTAAACAAGTCCGACTGGGCAGCAAAACTGGCGCTTGATCTGCCAAACGACGATCAATTTCCCCCACACGGCTAGTCTCCTCAGTTTGCGCACCAGACTCGTCGGTTGTTTTTACTTTAATTGAACGCATTGTTATCAAACCTTGTGCAGATCAAAACAGTTCTTTGCAATGGCTATTGTACGAGGACTCAGCTCCGGATCGCGCGGGTTCGTGGCCGTATCCGAAGCGCCTGCCCAATTGTGAGCTTCAGTGGCTGGCTGAACAGCCACAAAAATGATAAAATCAAAAAACGGCAATACTCTGTACTATGAAACATGTGGACCATGTGAACCATGTAAATTGTGTGAAATGCATGAATCATTGCGAGTATTGGCCGGTCTAGATCCGCCGCGCTGGAATATTAAAGTCGCCCGCATCCACCACTTTTCCGCGTTGCTATATTGGGGATGTTGCCAACTCGGGGCGACTTGAGATTTTCTTCCGTACTTTGCGAAGAGAAGAGAAGGCTTATCGATGTTTCTCTTAGCTATGGCATGACTATCACTGTCGATTTGGTAGGTGTCGGCCGGGAAATGAGCAGCTTGGTACGACATTTCTGCAAGAGCTTGCCATACGTGGTTCAATGCCATACAATAGCCAGTAACCACATCTTCTTTAATTGGTATTCGATGTCCTCCTGTACCAACAAAAAACTTGTGAAAGTATCTGACTGTAGTACTCAATGTTTGAACGCGAACAGGCAACAAAGCCAGGAGGGCTGGAATTGGACTTTCAAAAACCAACGCTGTAAAATAACGACAGCCCAAGCATTAATTATTCCATGAATTATATTCTATTGCCGTTAATCGTCAATCATCAATGCACGCTAATTCAAGGATCCGCCAAGCGAACCATTTTCTTACATCTCCTAACTAACTCTCCAGCCATGGCGTTACGTCCTTCTCTCGTCCTCTGCACTGCATCTTTATTCTCTTGTGCCCTTCTAAGTAAATATTTCATGCACTCCCCGGTGGTGCCCCAGACTAAGTACTTATACGCCTTGGGAACATCCACGCTCTCTCCTTCGGCCACTAGACCTGCCTGCACTAACTCGCAGGACACTTCGTCTGCCATACCTTGAAGCTGAGCGTATACGAGATCCGTCTGCTTCTCTCCATTCTGCAATTGGACTGTTCGGAGTGCCTGGACTTTGCGGACAGAAGTGTGGTTGTGCCCAGCGAGGACGGCATTCACGGATGGAAATTCAGTCTCTTCTCCCGCCGGTTTCAGAATAGCCCCATAAGATCTTCGCACAAGGCTCTCTGCAATCCCGTCATAGCAATTATCCGTATCGATTTTTGTATCGTGAATAAGATGTCTAGGGTCCGATCCCAGGTATGCTCCTCGAACTAGCTTGACACCCAGTGTGAAACCCTCTTTCTTCGCAACCGCCAAATGCGAAGCTAGCACTGAAGGTGTAGCTTTGAGATAAGCCTGATATGTACCATATACCACCGCCGTTTCGCTGTTCTTTTGGTTGTATTTCCGCATGTAGTCCAAAGTCCACTTGTCAATTCCAGCTTGCACGGCATGTTGTTCCGCGTCAAACAAAAGTCTTACCCCCCTCGATGCAGCCAGTGAGCAGATAGAATCAAGTGACTCAGCCAATGCCTTCGACGGGTCACTTTGCCGTGACAAATCAAACAGCGCCTGACTCCCCGCCCCAGTGAATTTTAACGCCACGAAATCTGTAGGGCTGGCTAGTCGAACGGTCTCTAGTGTTCCTTTGGCCCAGGGTATGATCTCATTTCGTATACAAGCTTCCGCGACTTCGCTCTCTCCGCATGAAGCGAGGTTCTCTTTTTGTTTCTCGTCTAATACAACTTCGCGGGCGTAGCCTAGTATAACGCCTTTGAAACCAATGTCTTTGAGCTTGGTGATTGTACGATTAACTTCGGTAGCGTTTTCGCCAGCGCAGAACTGCTTATAAAAGGTGTGTTTGAGGAAGAACCGTAAGATGGGATTCTTGTCGGGTGATAGGATTGGTGATTGGGAGTGGGCGAGGGCGGACATTATGCTGAGAGAAGGGCCCAGTAAAATCTGGAAAGTGTGAGGCAGTTTTAAGGAAAATCTCAAAGTGAACTTACCGGCGAAGAGGAAATTGAAGTTATCGTAAGTGATCGAATAACTGCTCTCAATGGGAGAATTGAGAGAGGCGCCGACTTTGGCATATTGGGTGGTGGGCGTGAGAGAACTGGAGCTTCTGATAAGGAAAATTTCTCTGTAGATGAAGCATGTTCGGCAGCCAAAGATGATTGTCGACGTAAAGATTGAGAAGAAAGACTTCTTCTTTGGATTGTGATTCCCTTTCCGATCTGGACGGTACATCTCGCTGACCCCGCCATTGTAAAGTGGGATTTGACGATGGGATGCGCGAAATTGGAGAGAGGAAATTGGCTGCACAGCATCAAGAAAGGTACAATTGAGAAATAGAACGCAAGATACTAATAAATAACCACTCAAAATGAAAACAGCGACTTCGGCATGGTAGTACAACACAAGAACAAGAAGTACCGTTGATAGCGTTGAGGGGCAATGTTGCTATCGGATCCAATATTGAGGCTTATCACTTAAACCGACGGGAGCCGTCATTTGGAGCCCCGCTTTCTTTGAAGACCATCTTTGCAGAGGCTGGTTGGAGGACGACGAGCGCGAGGTAAATCCGAATCGTAATTGAAAAGATCATGCCGTTCGCTTTAGCTCTGGCTCTGGATTCATGTCGGCTTTCCGTCGAGTTTTGCGCTGGATCCACTCCACATATCTCGGCTTTCTTCCTCTCATGGCTCCTACAGCATCTTGTGCCAATCCATATGCCAATCCAATAGCCAGTCCACTTTTCGCCGTTCTCGCTGCTGTGATAATGGGGAATCGATCTATTGATAATCTATTAGACAAGGTTCGTGATGGTGGAGACATGGGAAACATACTCCATAGACTGAATCCTCCAGCGACGGTCAGACTGGCAATGACTGTATTGATAAAGTCCTTCGTCCCTCTATATCGATCAAATATCTCTTCAACGCTGAAGAAGCCAGCAGTCCAAAAGCTAACCTTCGCACCCATCTTCACGCCCTCCTTGACACCTCCAAATGCCATATGATAATTCTTGCTCTTATGGTAGAGATACCACCCAGTCGGCGTAGATGGTAGCCTGTGTGCATTTTCTGCCCGAAATCGTAATCCAGCGACCTGACTGCCATGCGAAAGTCCCAATCCCATGCCGACTAGGAAGGATACTGATGTTGCGAGAGGCAATCGCATTCCAAAGGGCAATCCCATCCGTGAATTCACTCGTAGCAGTTGACTTTGCTCTTCCCTCCATTGGAGTAGAGCTGCCTTCTCAGCTTCTTCGTCTTCGGCCATGGCGAGTGTGTAATTAAGGTTGTGGGGGGACGTTGAATTTACGCAAGGCTGAGCATTTCATGTCTCACCAAAAATCGGCCGGATCACGGGCGCTCGTGTCATCAGTCAATCGCGTCGCACACAAAGAGGCGTGAACGTCAACTTCGTCGGCTTCCCGAATTCTGATCTCGAACACAAAAAAGTGTCTCCGTCCAGACAGTATAGTGGAAACCCATTAAAACTTCAAGATGGTAAGACACGCACCCCTCCTTCCCCCGCAATGTCCAATTGCTGATTCTCCCAGGCAAAAGACGAAGTCGAACCAACAGACTGGACCTTTCGCTTCAAGCACGGCAAAAACACTATTCTCCTCTTGGCCGACGCCTTGACACCATTCACAAAGATAAAAGCCGAATTACTTGACGTCCTGCGAGAGCGCTATCCCGAAGGCCTCGTCCTTTCTACCTCCCCGGACCCAGTTCCCATACCTGATTCAATCAATAATCTCGCGCTCGGCGTGCCCATCGATGTGTACGAGCCGAACAAAGGATGGACGGAAATGGATACCAGCTCTGGAGGTCTGAAGGAATGCCCGAAGAGTTTGGGGCTGAAGGATGGAGCTATAATTGCCTTTGCATTTTTGGAGGAGGGCTTTGAAGATCCGGTGTTCAATGTTGAGTTCAGCAGTTATGAGGATAATTTTGATATGGAAGGGGAGGGAGAGGTCGAGTCTGAGTAGTGAGGTACTGCATACGGGCATCTGCATGGCGTTTAGGCGTAGAGGTATGTCAAGCACGGAAAAGGCATTTGACTGGCGATGCTTGGGTTGTAAAAAGAAAATATATGGTGGACGCAAGAATGTCTTCCCTGCGCAAACACTTGAGGGCGTTTGCTAGATAATAGATTGCATTTCACTTGCAGCCATGGGACTTGGACTCTGGTGCGGAAGCTCTTTGACTCGTTGATGGATCAGTCTTTCATTTAGCTGATTTGCTGAAGCAGTTGAATCTTGCTACACTGCTCGAGGCTACTTAATAATCTTTTGTAACTTTCTTCGGAGTACTGGAGTCCCCTCTCACTCTACTGCCGTCCGACAATATCTTCTCCGTCTGTTGCACTCGGTACAGCACAAACGGGTAGATCAAGTCGCAAATTAGTCCAGTACTCCAAAGGAAGATCCCGAAAGGACTCATAAAGTACTCGTGACCCTCCCTCCAAAAGTACCACGCCCATCCATAGTTCAGATACATCCCAGTAAGAGAACCGACTGCTCTCGTAGCCCTACATATATCAGTACACCTCCAATAAGTACGAGCCCGAAGGCAGGCTCACCAAACACCCCAACTAACACCCCCAGAATGCTGTCTAATCAACAACTGCCCCAAACTCGCCGCACTCAAATAAGCCTGGCTGAGCGCCGCACTCCAAAAGCCCAACTCAGTCGTATCAGGCCCGACGACACCCCTATAAAATTTCCCCTCTCTCTTGCCAACATCATTATCAATCCACCATTTGGCAAAGGCCCAATGTCCCATCGTACAGTATAGAGTCATCACCAAAATTACCTTCCCCAAGTGCCTCTTTACGAAAGGTGAATGCTCCCATTCCGACCTCCCGTACGTGAGAGCGCCCCAAACCATACCACAATCCAGCAAAAGCCAGATGCCGAATACGATACGCTCAAGGAGTGCTTCGGCGACGAATAAAGCGTAGATCACTTCCCATGCGAAATTGAAGGCTAGTGCGAAGAGGGGCATTCCGTAGGAGCGTGTTAGGATCGATTGCCGCCAGAGGAGGATGTAGCACAGCGTCCAGAGAGAACCGCCAATTTGCAGGAGGAAAACACATGTTGGGACAACATGGGAGGGGATGTGGGGTGGTGGAACGTCGTTGGAGCCCATATTTGTGATGGGAGGAGAGTTGAAATGTGGAAAGAGTTGTAAGAGGTAGTTGAAGGTATCGTCGGTATCACAAGATAATGAGCTGACATTGCTTACCTGGGCCATGCTTGGCGCTCATGGGCGCTCATCCTTCCATTGCTAGGCCGCGCATCTAGAATATTCCTCAGAACTCACTGGTTGGGAGGTTTACTCGTCCAAGTTCATGTAAAGGCTGCGATGACAATTAGGCTACGTTGAATCACCAGGTTGGCCCGGAATCGGGCGCTGCAGTCGCACCAATAGGGACTTCATGTTTTTACGAGCACAGAAAACCATATCCTTCATAGCTATTGATATATAGGCCTGCAAGACTGAGAGATTAAACTCTGGCAAATGAGTATCAAACATCTAGAGATAAGACCTATTAGGTCCTCCAGGTTCCTCGCCGTCCCGGCAAAACTCCTATCTTCGGTATCATATTCAAAACTACCCAAACTCCATCGAATATTCCCAAAACAATTCATCTCTCCATCTCTTCTCTAGCCTTGACAAAGGAAAAACCCACAACACAAAGCCCAAGAACCAGCTTTACTAGTTTTGATTTCCTTCTCCTTATCTGCTCCAGTTAGTCGGATACTCAGGAAAGTCGTCACGAGTTCTATACCGGGTTCTGGGATTCCGTTTTCAGCTCTTCTTTGATGTCTGACCTGCTCCCAATACTGCATCTCCTTCACCTGCTCTATCTCTTTGGGCGTCAGGTTCTGGTAGCTGACCGGTCTGGGTTGCTGAATGGTCAAACTTTGTCCTTGTTGTTCCGACTGCATTTTAGCGATGGAGTTTTTGAAGATTGCAAAGGGAGGCGATGTGCTGTCACGGATCAATACAATAGGACTGAGAATATGGGGGATGCAAAGATAAATATGTCGTGTGGGAGGATGTTCGCCCTGCGCCAGCCTGCCCGGCGGCGCGGCAACGAGGCTGAGTTGGGTTATTTTAACACCTCGAAACACCAACTTGGGGGCTGCAGTTGAAGATGTGCGTGGAAATCATTATGATTGGCCGATTGCATTGGATGAAAGTAAATAAAAGTATTCAGCGTCATACGACGAGACGAGTTGACGTATCATCTTTCGCGGCAGCAGAACTCAGTAATGCATAACGTGAAAGAAACCATTAAAGAAAGCCAGCGTGTCGAAAATACTCGGCAGAGTAATCTGGGGAAACACAGAGCCACTGGACTTTGATAGATCCCTTTGGTGTAACTTTTGATACAATGGAAGTTGAGAATGGATCTGTGCCAAGGACTTGGAGAAATACGAACAGTTTAATTTTAAGAGAATATTAATTGAGTCTCAAAAGTTCGGCAGACAAAACAGAAAGGGTCATTCATAGTGTCCTCGGGTCTTCAATTTTTGACCTCGGCTTCCCCAGATTCGGATGCGGCAATCTGCCCCGCAAAATTGATACAGTAATACCAGCTCAGCCAGCTCCACGCCGCACAAATCTTGCTCAATGAACCTCAATTGCTTCCCGTGCGTAGTGAGGAGAGAGCTCTGCCTAGTTGATGTTGTCCGAATAAAGTTCAGCAACTCACCGATCGTTGTTATTCCTGCGCGCATTACTCAGATCCCAACCTCTCGACCATCGAGCACCTTTTGCCCAAGACCAGTTCGTGCGGGGATCAAGTCCAAAATGGCACCTCCAGCTCTGCAAAAACAGTACATGTCTTCAGGAGACAAGCCAAAGAAGGCAGCCGCAGAACCACGTCCCAGCGCAAGGTAATCTTTCCCTATTTCTTCACGCGCATTGAATAACACAATCAGTATCCTGCTGATCTCGCCCACCAACGAAATTCTCCTCCTCCACCGCGTCCGAACCTCCAGTTCCTTCCCCTCAGCTCATGTATTCCCGGGCGGTAACTTGTCTGCCTCCCAAGATGGTAACATCCCATCTCCCACAGACCCAGGACGCCATGTAGACGGCCTAGAATATAGACTGGGTGCCATTAGAGAGTGTTTTGAAGAGAGTGGTATTCTACTTGCGAAGAAGAATGACGGCAGTGGTTCTCTCCTGGAAGTTCCCGAAGAGGAAAGGGAGAATGCCAGGAAGGATATACATGCTGGGAAGCTTAGATTTCCGGATTGGGTGAGGGATCAGGGAGGAGTTGTGGATACTGGTATGTTTTCTATAAGGGAGGATGGGGGGGAAAGGCTAACGGGAGCAGAATCCTTGATGCCTTTTACAAGATGGATCACGCCCACGAATATACCGAAACGATTTACGACCCAGATGTACATTTATTTCCTCCCTCTTACACAGACATCGGCGAAGAATATCTCGTCTGAAGCTGTTATACCAGTCCCTACATCAGATGGTGGGCTGGAACACACTGCAGCTCTGTTTGCGAGCTGTAAGGAATGGTTGGATCAAGCGAGGCGCAACGATATCATACTCTTCCCTCCTCAGTTCTATCTTATGGCTCTCCTGGCTCCTTTCCTAGACATTTCGTCTTCTTCAAATTTGTCGACAGGGGAGTTACAGAGGCAAAGAGATGGGGTACTTGGGTTTTTGAAAGGAGATGGTGATGGGAAGGGGGTCAAATGGGCGGACAAAGTTATGAGTCCTGTGGGGCTACTGATGAGGAAGAGTGATGGGAGAAGTGTCCTGGCACTGGATAAGCCGGGGCCTGAACTGAAAGATAGCAGGAGGAGAGGAGATGAGAAAAGAGTCGTGTTGGTGAAGTTCAGCAAAGAAGGACCGAGAAACGTAGAGGTTAGGTTACGGCAGGAGATTCTGGATGAAGAGAGAGGCGCTGCTGGTAAAGATGCAAAGCTTTAGAAAGTTCTTTAGATTCATAGATCTTGACTGTGCTCAATTCACAGTATACATAGGCGCCCTAGGCGCCCCACATTACGATCCTACCCCCCCCCCCCCCCACAAAAAAAAACCTGGCTCATTCGACATCAACTTGCAACGGCTTGAGATACGGTACTAGAGAGCGACCTCTTCAATTGTGACACCGGCAAGGTGTTTATTGATGGATATCTTAAACACCAATCTCTCTCAGGATGGCATCGTGAAATAATATTGCATCGGTCTGATGAAATAGATCCTGAAGCACTTGGAAAGCTGTTCAAAGCGAAGGTAAATTCGCAACGCAATATTCTCGAATGGTGCAAGAACTTCCTCGACAATGTAGACATGGATCTATATGGATCACGTCACGTCTGCCAGATGCCTCATTTAGGAGTTCAAACTTAGGTTTGGCAGGTTGTGATGTGTACATCGACAATTCATTGTGATGATCGCCCCTGCGAACATCAAGCACTGACCATACCTAGTCCACAAGACATGCCAGATTTGAGACGCACTGTACTGTTTGCTAGACAGACATCTTCATGGCAATCGACTTGTGAGGGTCATACCCTTTTATCTCAAAATCCTCTGCCTTCCAGCCGTCGATGCTTCCACCTTTATCACGCTTGATTTCCAGTTCTGGAAAATTCCGTGGCTCACGTTCCAGTTGTATGCGAAGAGCATCGACATGATCGAGATATATATGCGCATCTCCCATAACATGCGTTAGACTTCCAGGGACCAGATCACAAACGTGAGCGATCATATGACAAAGTAGAGCATAGCTGGCTATATTGAATGGTACGCCAAGCCCCATATCGCAGGATCGCTGATACAATTGACAATGGAGATGCCCTTTCGTTTTACTTTCGCTACCCCCTTGTTGCGCCTGTCCCGGGAATGAGACATAAAACTGGGCAAACATATGGCACGGTGGTAGCGCCATGATGGATAAATCTCGGGGGTTCCAAGCTGTAAGAATCATTCGCCGGTCATAAGGATCCGTTCGAAGCTTGTTTATAATGTCGGCCAGCTGGTCCACACCTTGACCAGTATAGTCCGTTGACGAGTCTTTGTAGTCGGCCCCAAAATGTCGCCATTGGAAGCCATAGACTGGCCCAAGATCACCAACTTGACGATGTGTCAAGCCTCTACTGTCCAGGAACTCGCGAGATCCATTGCCATCCCAAATCTTCACCCCAGCCTCACTTAGCGCCAGGGATGATGTGTTGCCCTGAACGAACCACAGTAGCTCGGCGATAATGGCACGAGTGAAAACACGTTTTGTCGTAAGAAGAGGGAGGATCGGTCGCCCATTGTCGTTGAGCTTGAATTTGAGCGGCCGTGGGGCAAAGATAGACAGAGTCCCGGTTCCTGTTCTGAGATGTATGAGATTCCAAGCACGCATTTTTTACATATCGATCTTGAAATAGACTCACCGGTCTGGCCGTCTTTCACCAAGGTCCAGAATCTCACGGATAAGATCGAGGTATTGATGCTCCTCGTGTAATGCCAGAGACCCCATTGCTAACAATTCGCGCACAGAGCCCTCCCTGGAAGAAAGTACCGTTTAGAGAAAGATTGAAGACTTTTATTTAAGATATGAAGGGAGAAATCGCAAATTTGCTAAAGCGTAGTATTCAGGTGGACGTTGCAAATCCCACTACACCACGATGAGCGCGTTGATATCGCGTCGCGATGCTTCTCATGCAGCTAGGAAGCTTGCCGCTCTTGCTCAGGCGCTAATCGCCCTCGGCTCAATCGTCTCGCCTGAGGCATCAAGCTAAAATCTAGTAAAATTGTTAGGCATGCTAATAGCCATGATGCCTGCTGCGGCCAAAGTCCTGTTAATTCAAGCTCCTCAGACACTATAGACCCTTTCTTTCTCTCGAGACTTGCCAGACTTCACACGTCTACAGTCGTCAATACCATCATCGTCATCATTCTCTCGCGCACAGTCCGCTGGATATTTCAATATTCCCCCACAGCGCGATCTACGACCCCGCAATCCTCTTACACCACGCGCTTCGATTGCGAGCTCATCTATCGACCCTGTGCGAAAGATGACACTGCCAGAAGAACGCAGAACTCATACCGACGTGAAGCGTGTAGTAGTAGAGGATCCATATAAACAAGCAGAGCAGTATATTGAAGAGTATCGAGCCTCGGCAAAACCTGGTCTGGGACAGTATCTATCCCGTCCTCTAGAAGACTATGAGACTCCCCTTCGTATCAAGATGTCAATGGGCGATTGGATCAAGTTGGACCGAAAGTTGAACCCTCACGAAAACGATGACCAGTAAGATATCTCTTACTATGATCAGAATTCTCACCAATTTATTACTTTAGATATCCTCATCTGTCATATAATACCGCCACATCAACCTTGATTATCAAATGTAACCCAAGCCCAATCCATCAGTCGATTACTTCAATTCTAATTGAGCAATTCATCGTATCGAAAACAACCCTTTCCCAAGATCTTCAAAAAAAGACATACATTTCATTCGAGGGAGCCAATAATAAATTTGGTGGTAAGTGGGCAGGGTCTCAAAAACGACCTAATCTTAGTATTCAAGTCAAAGATATGGGAAGAGAGGCAAAGCTAAAATGGGTAGTTGAAGTTGGCTTATCAGAGACATATGACCATTTAGTAGACGATGTACGACTTTGGTTGGAAGGTCATGCTGACGTTGCTATGGTTTTACTTATTAAATTCTCCGAAACCCCAGCATATCACTGTCCAGTCTCGACTATTCAAGATCCAGAAGAACTAGGCATTCCTTTGGACATACTTATGATTGAGTACGAGGAAGTGACTATAGCAGGACAATTAGGGCCTGCTATGTACAAAGGACATCAGTGGGTAGGAAGGATCTCTGAAGTCATTGTAGAGACCTGGGTAAAGGATATCGATGGCAGGGCGGTACGACAAGACAATCAGAAAGACCTCTTACAAGCTGGTCCACTTCAACTATCTTTTGGGGATATCTTGCCTCCTGGTTATCCTCAGACGATTACTTTGGACTTGGATAAGTTCCATAACATATTAAAAGATAAGATACAGGAGCTGGCTGTTTATAGATGTAGGGAAATGGTTAGTGAGTGGGTAAAACGTATGGGGGATAGACAAAGTGATAGGAACTATCACCCATCAGAGGAGTCGGCCTCGCAATAGCTAGTTATGGGTCCCAGCTCAGCTTAGAATAAAGAATAGCACAACTTGCTTAGAACCTCATTAAGAGTTTCTGGAAAACTGGCCTTCAACATCAAGCATGCACCAGATGCAAATTCCCAACCCGAAAAAGTACCCCTTTCGTGTGATTGCGTCTTTGTTTTCTGCGCTCAAGGACACTTTGAATGCTTAGCAAATCATCTTCCCCCTCTGCCCTCCTCTCCTCATCTTCTAAAACCGTTGTGGCTCAATCCTCGATGTATTTCACCATGCAGGGTTAGGTTGGGGGCGGTGTCTCAGCAGGGTACAGCAGGCAGGACACCTTCCCTCAACGCGGATAGCGTCAATAACGAAGCATTGCGGCTGACTGGAAGCTCCTTCGTCAAATCCTACGTGCTTTTCCCTCTTGATTTCTTCCTTTCCTTTTTTTCTTTTTGTTTTAGCTCGCGGTGGCTTCAGAATATTGACGGTTGTCGACCAGGAGCATAATGGCACCGCCTCCCCGGTATCAGCAGCTGCCTGTCCTGAGTGGGAATATCAAGCGCCGTAGTGTACCAGTCAGCGCTGTGTCCTCGGTAAACGATAATGCACCTACAAGGGTTGTATCTTCGGAACCTGAGAGACATTTTTTGACCTCAGATTATGAACCCCCCGAGAGCCAAGCTTTCCTTGATCCGTCTAATCCAGTCTCAAAGAAAGATCGAATCCACGAGAATCCTCTGGTGAACGAAGAGGATATCACGAGCGCCATTGATCCCGATGGAGGAGGAAAAGTCGAGTACCCTCCGAGGCAGCATGTCGAGGAAAATATTCACCAATACGATGGAAGAATTTTGGATTGGTTGCCATATACCTTTCGGGTCCCATTCCTCGCCGTTCTCTTTACTCTTTCCGTAGGCTTGGCTTTAGTCGTTATTTTGATGTCCTGGGTGTCAACCACAAGAGACGGACTGGGAGATGACAACAATACTTCGATTCTGTTATTCGGATGGAGATTTACGCCGACCCTCGTTGTGGTCTTGTTTGTTATTTTCGAGACACTACTACTCAACGACGCGAGGAGGACAGAAGTTTTTGCTCGCCTTTCCAATACATCAGTCTCAGCCAATGCCGAGTCAACTGTACTCGCGGTCCGTGGCCATTGGTGGACTGACCCTTTCGATGCTATGAGTTCGAAAAGAAATGGAGGTTCACGCAGTCAAGTACTTCTTTACGCTGCCATCATGAACATCATCGGTTCCTTCGTACTCTCGCCATTATCAGCTGCCTTCCTATCTGTGGAACCGACTCGAATATCGCAAAACGCATTATTTAGAAGTCTTCCATCCATCAGCAATGCAGTCACTGCCGTGTCTCCGAATGATGAAACATATTTCAGGACTATCTCTGCTCTAGTCGTAAATTTGACGACCTCTGTGTGGTTAACAGACGACTACGCCATTGTTCCTTTTTGGCCGGCAGATTTGTCCCAGCCACCACTTGGAGCAACAGTGCCTCTAACGGCACAGAATTGGACAGCGAATACAACAGTTTTCCAGACAGAGCTAGATTGTACTCCAATGTCAATGAGAAACCTTCAACAAGGAAAGGATTTCTCCTTTCAGCTCGTCTCAGATGATGGGTGCTCAATGGGAATAGCGGTAGCTGTACCAGAAAATAATACTATACTGGTCGGAAATGCAGAGGGAGGCAGCGGCGGTCCGATAGAAAACGACGCCGAAGAGGATTTTGAGGTTTTTTATCCAATACTCACCAGCGGATCATTCTGGCTTTCGACATCCATCGATGCAGACGACTTTTCCACTATGTTGACCAGTACCTTCGACTTCAGAAATCAAACGATTCTTACGAATGTCTCCACCACCTGCCAGAACCGCTACATATTAGTAGTCAACACAGCATTCGATGTCAGCTTTCATTATCCCGCAAATTGGACCGTTGAAGTAACTCTCAACGTTTCCGATATCTCGAGTAACCTGGCGTCCTTTCAGATCAACAGTCACGTATGCAGTAGCCGATTCATGATGGCAAATTTGACTGCCACGGCAGCGGTATCCTCTTCAGGTACATCCATTACCTTCGATGAAGCAGTATTCAACCGAAGTAAAGTTGAAGTCCCGTCTGGCGATTTCAACGTGAGCTCTTTTGAAAGCGCATTCTACAGTGATACTTGGACGAAAAAGCTCAATACTAGTTACTATGGGACGTGGCGAGGTCCTTCTGCTCCCCTAGGTGCCCTCTATGGATTTGACGCTGAAGCAATGGTTAACGATCCACTTCTGTTGTCCAAAGCCCAAAAAGTCGGGCAGCGATTCTTCGGCGAAGGATTGATGTCAGCATTCTCAAAAACCGCAGGACAAGGGTCAGCAATGGCAGGTGGAACGATAATTGAAACGAAAGCGAGAGTTGTGGCCAGTTTCGGCATCGGCGTCACGATGGGAGTTCTTTTTTTGTGTACAAGTATGATGGTAGTCCTAGTATCCTATTTCTCCCGCTTATCGCGACGACCTCTCAACCTCGATCGCGATCCAGGATCTGCAGCTGCAGTATCTTCGTTTTTAAAGGATGCGCAATCTCGGTCTCATTTCCAAGGACTTGAACGTCTGCCAGCACCAGTTATTGAGAGACGACTCGAGGATATTCACTTCGAGTTGCAACCTCGAGGTCTCATAGCCACGCACACAAACATGATCAGTAAAGGTTAGTGATTAGCTCTGTCAATCTAAAATGTGCTGATAGAAGCCTAGTTCAAGACCCTTCGAAGATTAACTACTCGAAGGATTGGCGGCCATTTGTGCTCCGAGGATCCGGGGGACTCTCTCTGATCTCTGCCATAGCGCTGCTCATCGCTGGGTTGAGTATTCTTTTCGCGATGTCCGAAACTCGTGGAATCTACCAATCTGGTTTCGTTTACCAACTCAAAATTGCATTCAAGGATGGATATGTAACATCGCTTGCTCCATATTCCATCATTCCCACCCTCATTGCTGTAGGTGCTAGGTTTTGGTGGATAGCTCTTGAGGAAACGTTCAAGAGGTTGCAGCCGTATGTGGTGATGACAAACGGAGCTGTTCCCATGTCCGCAGGACCTGCATTATCGTATCAGAGCCTCTCCTCTGCCTTGTCGGTCTTCAAAGCAATCCGCATGAGGCACTGGATCTTGGCCTTGATTTGCACCGGAACAGTACTGATGGAGGCCTGTAAGTCACTCGTGCCAAAGTTCCAATTTCAAACTGTTCTGATTGATGCCTAGTTACCGTTGGCATGTCTGCATTGTTTCAGCGAACGGACTCGAGTTTGAAATCCCATATCACTCTCTCGCGCGACCTCAGACTCCGCGAAATACCCCAAATCTTCTTCGTAGACGAGCCCTCAGACCCTGACGAAGGAGACACTTCAACTCCAGAAATCCTCCAACAACTGTACGGAGACAGTCAGGTCTTTCTGAGCTGGATCTATGGAGCTGTCATAGAGCTTTCTTATGCAGGATCTAATTTAGCTTGGACCCATGATGACTGGAGCTTTGTCCCTGCAAACCTCAATAGCACAGCATCTGCGCCTGGAACCTCACCTTCAGGTGAGCAAGCCAATGTGACTTTAGATACTTTTGGTTTGAGAGGGAGGTTGGAATGTACTCAAGTGGATATGAGTAACACGAGCAATTGGTTAAAGACTTGGGATCTCACTAATACTTCGGCGTGGAATATGTCTGCCGTCACAGCGCAAGAACGGAAATTCAAAACCGGCTATGAGCTTGGCGTAGGATTTGAGTATCCTAGTTTTTTCCTGGGGTCCGGCCCAAGTAATTTTTCCGAAGGGATCTGGAGTACATTCTTCTCTAACCCTTCTCGAATCCGATGCTGTGCCAACGACTCTGATGGCGAGCCTGGTTTAGCGGCACTTGGATATTGGGCGCCTGTGGGCATGGGCTCCTCCCTCACTGGTGCGGCAGGACATGCAGCTTTGGACTTTGAAGCGGAAGTGGAGGGGCCTGACTCTACTGTTTCTACGAACTTTACGGTGACCTGGGTCATTGGGAAGCCGTTTCCTGACGAGTGGGAAGTTGCCTCATCAGAGAACAACACCGATGCCGAGACCTTTAACGGCCACTATCTCTGGTCTCAGATTCCGGAAGTCGTCTCTCTGAATTGTCAACCTATCATCGAAAGTTCGAACGCCACCGTCACGATAGAACGTGAGGATGGGCAGATAGTCGATTACAGCATTTTGTCCGCTCCAAATGTCCACGAACCTGCCTGGAGTGACTATTATCTTCACCATAATAATAGTGGAGAGAATGGAGACAATATTCAGTATAGAATCAAGGACAATGTCACGGTTAGGTAAGTTGGAAGCACATCTTATGGTATCAATCTGAGCTGATCAATTCTCAAAGCTATGGATACCTTTTTATGGACGCAATGCTTGGAGCGGCAGACTATGCCAGGGTAGGATCGACTGGGAGATGGGGATATTTCGATGAGCCGATCAATGATCGAATCTTTTCTTTCAGGCAAACCGGCTTTAACTCTGACCTCATGTCATTCGCCACATATTCTATCTTAGAGGGAAACTATTCCGCGATGCTCGACCCTATAGTACTGTCAAATACGTCGAGCACGGTATTTGGCAAGTTCTTCCAACACTTCGTTTCTGAAGACAGCACCAGCGGTGGCGGAAGAGCATACATGCCTTTGAATTACACCCTTCCTGGCGATTTCTTGCCTATCATAAACACCACCACCGCGGAAATCACAGCATATCAAGACACCAACAGCTCTACCATTGTTAGCCCAACGCTGCTGGCTACCCTGTCACGCCCGGTCTATAAACTGGAAATGTCCAAAGTAGCTGTGTTTCTCAGCATAGCCGTGCTCCTGTTCCTAGGCTTCACGGCTTTGCTGATAGCCATCGGGTACCGCCATTATTTTAAGGCTTTGCCCAGAGATATGGATACACTTGCTTCCATTATTTCACTGGTATACGACAGCCCCAAGCTTTTGAAGTGGGTGGCTGAACATGGTGCCGAGGGTGAAAAGGGACATGCTGGGGAAGCGAAAGCGGTTCTTGGACATTTTCAGGGAAGCGAAGGAGACATGAGATGGGGTATTGAGCTTATTGATGATGATTTTAGAGAGAATATTCATGACAAGAAGCATAGCAGTCAAGGCACTTCTGAGTATGAATTGTTGGATATACGACGTTAGCGAGATCCTGTGGTTGAGAGTTGGAGGATATCGGATCTGCTTAATTAATGTAGATTGATGTTGAAGAAGTAATGATATAATGAAATTCACATTCCGAAATGGACAAATTTTTTGAAAGATTATGATGTGTTAAAACAATGCATCCTTTTCCGGATTCGTTCACACCTTCAGACCCAGAACACCAAAAGCATGGAAAAATCGACAGAATAAGTGACATTGCTCAAATATTCAATAGCAGAGGGGCAGTTAGTGAAGTTGTCTCTGCTTTTCACATAGCTACTTCCAATGCTGCATTTTCTTCGTGTCACCTTCAACTTCAATATCAGTATTGATACCAATTGCTCGCTTAGCAAACAAGACGGAGGTAAACAAAGCGTCTCGCGTCTCCACCCGCAAAGAGCAAAGAGCGAAGAGTGATCGAAACTCACAGAACAAGACTAGTTTGTCTGTATTTCATCCTGCAAGTCCCCCCTCTAGCACTGTCTGAGACATGGTTTAACCGTTCAAAGGGTTTAGCAATTCGGACTCAGACCCCGACGTTTCTTTGCCCAACATGTTGCCTTGCTTTATGCCGTCCGACAAGGATTCGTCGCTACCTCACAATCTGCTCCCAAACGACCTTCCCAGAATGAATGCAAAGACCGGATTCGTCGGCCCTGGTCCAGTCACCATCTCTCCCGAGTCTAAATACGCCAATGGCTTGTTGTACAAGCACTCGCATGAGATCCTTCCCGAAGACCTTTTCACCCTGGGCATGACCGAGGACCTCTGGTTCTCACACCACAACATCGAGGTTTCGAAGATGATTCCAGGGATTCCCGACCCTTACTTCGACGATTGCGCCAAAGGCCACGCTCTTTATGTCACCGGCGTGTCTGCAAAATACAGTCCTGGGGAGGTCAAATTTCTCTTCCAAGGCTGTGCTCAAGTCAAATATACTATCGCTCTGATTGATATGCAATCCGGAGACACGTTCCGATGGGTCGTGCTGGCGTCTTTTGCAGACGCTCAGAAGGCTCTCAAGGAGAGACAAGGCTACGCCTTCGGCTCGCGAACCTTCAATCTTTGCTATGCACTTCCGCCAGGCTCGGCGGTTCCTCTTCTCGGCCGCAGCATCATGAAGATCATGTACCAGCAGACTGCTGAATTAGAGGACGAGGATATCCTGTTCAAGAATGCTAGAAAAGAGTGTATGAACAAGCAGCCAGGAGTTTGTTGCAAGTGGTTTGACGGATTGATGCCCGCTAGAGTCACACGTATGGGCACCGGGGGACACACAGCGGAGTCTTCTTTGGTTGGCTATGTTGAAGGTGATGCTACGCCTGAGGCTCGGAAGACAAAGCTTTTCAACCCGGGAAAATGGTCCCCGACTTTCCAGATGTTTATCGACGAGCATCGAGCCGCCGGTAAGGTTGCTGCTCTTGTTCAGGCCAAGGACGCACCAAATGGCAAGTCTCATATGCTCGTCGAATCCACAATCATAGAAGCCGGCCCTCAAGATTTTTCTCTGGGTCCCATCTCTCCAGGATCAGACACTTCAGACGCTTCAACGATTGTTCCTTCTACTGCACAAAAAGATCTTGCAAAGCCGGTCCTCAATGCCACACCTTTCGTCCACCCCCTATCACCTACAGCCCCAATTCCTCTAGCTGCTCCAGCTCCTCTCATTCCAGTCGCTCCCCTTATCTCTGTTGTTCCAAAATCCTTGGTTACACCTTCATCATGGGCCAACATTGCAGCCCCAGCGGCCAATGGATCACACAATCTGGTTTTCAACTTGGATCTCGAGAACAAGTCCAGCAGTGCGGCTCCACGGTCAGTCCTCTTTGGGACTTTTTCTTACTTCTTAGAATATACTAACCGGATATCTTCCGCAGTGTTTCTTCTGCTTTCGTAAAACCAAACGTCGTCGCCCACCAACATGGCGAGCGTCCCGAGGAGCAGAAGCGAATCGTCATCATCTTGAACCTTCCCCAGGCTATCACTCTGCAGGATGTCTCTGACGCCATATCAGAAGGCTCAGTCCTCACGATCCAGTTTGCTACGGATGCAGACAACGGTCAACGCTACGTTGGCATCATCTTCCAGTACGCCGAGCACGCCAGGGCATTCCGCAAGGCTCTCATCGAGGAAAAGAGAGACAGGCAGCCCGGTCGTTTCCGGTTTATTGTCGATGTCGGTGACGAGAGCTTGACATACCCCTACGACGAACTTCTCGAGGACATGGATCCTCCCATGAACGGAACCCGTCGCTTGACCATCGTCAAGAAAGGCTTCTTCTTCGTACTCAGCAAGAAAGACCTTCGCAAGATCTGCGCCAGCATCGTGGGCCTCGACAAGATCCAGCTAATCTGGTTCTACAATGGTGGAAATGCATCGGTCGTGTTCGCGGATGTCAAGGTAGGTTTTTTCCCATCCTGAAATCCAGTTTCCTGTAAGAGCGCTAAGGCACGGGGCTTTTGCAAGTGCTCCCAGGCTCTGAAGATTCCTCGAAATATCGCAAATATTGCAATACTAATCCAAAGAGTAGTCGGCTGTTGCAGTCAAGACGAAACTCGACGAGATGGCAGTAAGGAGGGCGAATTTCGGCTCAAATCTAGCATCATTCGAGGGATTGAGCACCAGCTTCTCCAAGGATCCTTGCTACGCGCCAATGAATCTCTGTACGGATATTCCGGACCATAATGGAGAATGAGGGCGTTTGGATAAGGCGAGTGTAGACTTATTGTATTCAGAATCAAATTTCATGGCGTGGCACAGGTGTGCACATACGCAAAAACAGCCAAACCATTCAACACGACGAATGGTGATTGAATCGAAGTCGTTCTGCAGACTCTGTTTTCAACATGGCTGTCGTTCGCCTCGTAGGCAAATGCCTTCAGTTAACGATTCATCGAGGTTCTGCGAGCTCTGGTCTTGTCGAGGTGTCGCGGTCAAGAACCACCTCTTCGTGGAAGGTGGTTGGTTCCATTGACGGGAATGCGAGATGTATGTAGCGAATCCAAGACTTTCAAAAAATCAAAACCAAAGTCAGGAAACTTGTGGATGTAAAATGGGTAATCATCACCAAAATCCCTTTCTATGCCTGGCCATCTTTGGCCCTGGTCGATTGGCACGATTCACGCAAGCTCCTTCTGCCTCAAAGGTTCCTGAACCACTATGGTTTTGCCCATTAGACCAGATATCAATAGGTAAGACTGCGATGCCACGCATATCCGCACCTTCTCTTGCATGACTTGGGTCAATCCACAAGGTATCTCTGAGATGTTTGAACTTCCTCCAAGACACCCTTCGCTCTAGCCCTGCATCTCGATCTCGTAGTTCGTGGTCATCTTTCAGGCCATTGCTCAATGCCTCCAACACGATGTCGGTGAACATTCCTTCGCCAGATATCTCGCTCCTCTCCCACTCCTCCCAGTCTGACTGAAAGACATCCCAGTCGTCATGAAATCTTCTTTTGCCACCCAGCTCGTTTTTTGCTGTAGCATGACTGATACTCCTCACAATAGCTCTGCGCATAACTGGATCAAATCTCTTCATTGCCCATACAGTGCCCATTCCAAATCCAAACCCTCGACTCCAGCCCATATCATCCAACGTCTCCCGGCTATAGAATGGCTCATCTCGATCAATACCGATCATCAAGCTGACATCCTTCCCACCCTGCATGTACTCTACAATCGGCGCACAATCCTTCAACGAAACTCGTTCCCACGTATTGATATCCGAGTAGAATCCTCCATGATACCACAACAAGAGATATCGGACAAGATCCGGACGTAAAGAGGGGTTTTCGTATGCGGATACTATGGAAGGGATATCCGCGTAGGCGGCGAGAAGAGAGATGGGATGCTCAGTGAGCAGCTCGTAGCTCCAACCCAGATTATTGGTTCGCCATTGATTTATCCAGTTTGACATCTGTGATTGCTGTTTTACGGTTGAGAATTGGTGGATTGTAAGATTTGCTAGGGAGTTCTGTTCGTTCGATGGGAGGGAGGAGTAGAGGGATTGTTCGAGAGCAAGGAGTTGCGCATCGAGCCCTGCCTCGAAAGTATGGTTTGCGTTTCTGCGGTAGACGGAAATGTGTTCATTTTTTGCGTGGGTTGAATATTTCGTTATTGGGGGAGGCCGTTTAGAGACAGGTAGGGCAATCGATTCGTGCAGGGACAAGTAGAGGATGACGGTAATGATCAGGATGAAGGACAGGAGTCGTAAATTATGGCATCGTCGCATTCTTAGCATAGCGTTGAGCTTGCTTTGGACTGCTAGGTAGTGGACTGCCGTGAGGCTTCGACAGATAGTCACATTCCTTATGCTGGAGAAGGCTGGGGAGGGGAGCTGACACAGGAGACAGGTAGACAGGAGAAATGAAGGACCCCTGCTTGCTTTACATGGGTTGGGTTTCATCGTTCAACGACAAAATCCTAATCAAATCGACAACTATCATACTATGAGACGATGGTCCTCTGTTCTGGCATTGAGAACAGAATTGTGATACTCTCATTGTGTTTTTGAACTATTCCAATATACAAGTATTGCAGTGATTAAGGTCATGAAAGATATGGATGGATAGTCCACAGGCCCCCTGAATTAAGTCAATCAGCTACTTCAGAACGATCCCATTGAACCATCAGAATAGCGGCAACTCCTTCTTCTACTCTGATATGCATGTGCAATGCTGGAAAAAAGGTGCTTCTAATTAGGAGCAGCCAATCAAACCGGTGTAAACCTGCAAATTGAGTGAAAGCAAACTGCGGTCTTGATAAGACTTGGCTCGACTCTGGCATAAAATGTACATTTAAACATTCGCCTTCTGCTCCGATGTAAGGGACGTCTCTATCTATCTCTCTGTGTTGAAGTGAATCTCCGAATTCCCCTTCCGGCCTGCTGAGCGACTCATCCCCGCGGCCGCCGGTTTCTACAAAGACTTTGCACAATCAACAACACCATAAAACGACATCATAAACAACAAAACAATATCCGAGTCTCTGATTGGCAGATCGTGCCGTCCCTCTTCAAACGTGGGACAGATTTCGGCCACCTCCGCTACGGGACCAAGCGAGGCGAAAAGGGGTCGTCGTCATCCTCAAGGCAACATACGCTGGAATTTGCATGCTGAATTGCTATGACGACGATGGATTTCAGTGTTTTAAGTGTATATAGAGTAGTTTCCGGCGCCAACAGGCTCTCTTGATGTAAAAAGTAGGGAAAACCGTTCCACAATTGCATAGCCGAACGCCTCATGAAAAGCTTCTCAACATGACCAAAATCCATGCAACATCATGCTTCCATGGCATCACGCCTTATCTGATCTTCTTGGTGGCAACAGTCACTCTTGGTCCCCTTCAATTTGGCTTTCATCTTGTAAGTACTCCTCGGACATTCCTCGAGATCGAAATACTGACTCCTTAGGCCGAGCTGAACGCACCTCACGATAGCATTACGTGCAAGAGCCGTCAAGAAGAAACATCGGGTTCTTCGCTGTTACCACTCCCAGAATGCCTACCCATGAGCGAGTCCGAGTTTGCGTTCGTATCCTCAATATTCACCCTTGGTGGACTCTTGGGCGCATTGTCTGCTGGACCCGTCTCCACTAGATTCGGACGGTTGATCTCAATGAGAATTGCGACACTTGCCAGCTTCACAGGAGCTTCCCTTGAGGCCTTTGCAAGCCACATTTCGATGCTGATGTTAGGAAGATTCCTAGCAGGAATCGGCGCAGGCATCTCACTTGTCGTCGTCCCACTTTACGTCTCTGAGGTTGCGCCACCTCAAAGCAGAGGCTTATTTGGAGCAGCGACTCAGATTGCTGTCAATCTAGGAATACTGCTCACTCTAATTTCAGGTTATGTCTTCGGCCAAGGCCGACAATGGAGAATCGCAATAGCTGTGGGAGCTGGCTTCGCCGCTGTACAAGGCATCCTTCTTTGCGCTGTAACGGAGAGCCCAGCCTGGACTGCCGCAAGCAGAGATCCCGTGTTGGCATTGTCAGTGTTGAAACGAATCCGTGGGACGGGTACTGATCTCACCGAAGAGATCCAGAACTGGCAGGTGGACATACCCAAGACTTTCGCCGACGAGCTTGACAGCCTCCTCATTGACGAAGACTCGGTCCGATATGGAACGACGTCGTCCAGTGAGCATGCGGAAACCACAAAACAAGTCGGGTTTCTGGAAGTAGCGCGCAATCCAAGATACAGGCCTGCTCTGGTCGCTGTAGTGGGCGTCATGATGGCGCAACAGTTGACGGGAATAAACTCCGTCATGATGTATTCCGTCGAGCTGATGTCCAGCATTTTCCCAACAACATCAACACTGCTGACAATCATGCTCTCTTTAATAAACTTCCTCACCACCATACTCTGCGCTCCACTTCCTGACAAAATTGGGCGGAAGCCAGCCCTCCTACTCTCTATCTCGGGTATGGGGGTTTCGTCCCTGTCGCTCGCTTTCTCCATGCTGTTTAGCATCAAGGTCTTGTCGGCGATCTCAGCAATATGTTTCGTAGCATCCTTCGGTATTGGAATTGGAGCCATTCCATTCATTCTAGCGTCTGAGCTTGTGGATCAAGAGGCAAGCTCTGCGACACAGGGTTGGGGACTGGCCTCGAATTGGATTGCGACCTTCTCGATTGCTCAATTCTGTCCTATGATCAATGACGCACTGAATGCGAAACTTGGTGGAACGGGATGGGTGTATTTCATATTTGCAGCACTTGCACTGATCTCGGCACTTTTTGTAGTTTGGGGTCTTCCAGAAACTCAAGGATCGAAAAATGTAGACGAAGTTTGGGAGAGAACATAAGGTCTTTCCCATGCTTGTAATATATGGACATATGTCATGTAGATGATCAAACTTATGTTCGACACGATAAGTAAAATTATTAATACAGAAACCCAGTCAGTTCAGAGTCGAGTTATACCCAGCGAGGGATGTGAAAAGGATCAAGCTCAAATCATTTCCAGCACAACCAAAGCCCAATGATGTTATAGAAGCGGCAAACGCTGAAAACCAGAAGCTAGGAGATCCAGGGGCTTCAATGGAGTATATATGAACGGGAGACGTCTCCCCCAGTGTCACTTGGTGGTATGATTGAAGTCGATGAGAAGATTTACCGCTTAACGGTTCATCACATACTAGATGATCCGTCAAGCAACGAGCTAGAAACACGAAGGAAGCTGATATCATAGACTAGATTTTCCTACCAAGTGACAGAAACCAAAGATGCCAATAGCAGGACGGGCCATATCTGAACTCAATTGCTTTTGGTAATTCTGAAGACATCGATGCTGCTAAGAATATTCATGGCTTTCAAAATTTCCGAAGTTCGTGCAATATCAGGATTTTGGGAGCAATTTCGGAATAGAGAAAGTATGTGTACATAAGACACGAGAGAAGAGGGAATTGAATATGAGACTTCAGACCCGGAGACCTATTAATTTGACTCCGATACAGGCAGCGGAACCCTAACGGCTGGCGACGGCTTTGAACAAAGAGGGAGGATCGCAGGGATATCAATACGATGTTGAGAAAATTACTGCGTTACTTAGCCAGGAATTGACAACGCTGATAATGTTGACGACGACTTTTACTCTTGCGAGAGAGGTTGGGGACGAAGATCATCTCGATTCATCCACAGTTGGTCAAATTTATTCTACTCATCGTAAGTGCTTAGATAGCTCTGAGAATGTATCACGAAAATAGTACGTACTATGCCCAGGGGTTGGTCGTTAGATACGGGAAGCCAGCGAAGCGGATGACAAGCCGACGTAGATGAAAATCCGAGCAGGAATCTTGAGTCTTATCTACGAAATAGATTCGGATTGTACTGTAAGATTCTAGAGGCTGGAAGATAGCGAATGATTAGAGAGGAAAGGATTAATGGGGTTCGTTGGAGAAGATTGGCTACTGGTGAATTTGTATCCTTCAGATGAGGACTCTCGACTCGGAGACGAAAAGAGCTGAGTCTGAGTCTGAGTCTGAGTCTTGATGCCTTTGACTTGTCACCAAGGATCCTCAGTATTGAAAGAAAAGACAATGCTGGACGGTCAACGAATGGGAATCTCAGTCCGGTGACAAAACAGAGTGTAAAACTCCAAGTTCCCCCAAGACAGAACCACTGCCTTCCTTATTGGACGCTTCGAGAGGATATTCTAAAGAGTATCCTCTACAGCCACTCTCAAGAGCTTTGCGTGTACTTCGTACAACACCCAACCAAAGGCATCATTCAGGACAGCAGGTACCTTCGTAATAGTCACGGGAGGCAGGCCTTCGAAGTCGTTACAGAGGTTTCATCTAGTAAGCAGAATAACGATGGGCGGCCAGGTAGTATACGTAGCTGTAATATACATAACACATATAGGAAGTCTCTCTCCCTTTGCCTTGTTCTCCCGACATTTCAGTCGACGGAGATCTAGACAAGGCGTATCTCCGTACGGAGGTAGAACGAGAACCGGCAATACTCCGCAATCTCCGAGATAGGCTATCCTGGCATTAGTAAGCTACTACCGCTACACCTAGCGAAGCTGGTGCCGCCTTTACCAATCCAGATCTACTTACCTAATATCCCTGCTTGATCTCAAGAGGCGCATTAGAAACCACCAATCAGCCATTCACAAAGAACTCGATATCATCACGGCGCAAATAAACACCGCTTTGTCGGACAATAGACACTTCCTCGTGCGCTGACATACCTCAACATCCCATCATATATCGCGCCCATGCGCAAGACGATACTATACAGACTCTTAGCGATCGACGCTCGACCTCATATTCGAGACCGTCGGTAGCTATGTACACAGGCTTTAGTCAGCCCCCACAAACGGCTGCCCCGCCGTCTTCGACTCTTCCTTTCTCTGCGCCCTCAGCCGAGTCACATACGGATCCTCACGATAGTCCTACAGAGGAGAGGAAGTCTTCGCACAGCGGTGCTAACGGCCTCAATGCAAGATCGTGCGTTACGTGTCGGCGGCGGAAGGTGAAATGCGACAAGCAGGTTCCGTGTACGAATTGCAGGAAGGCTCAGACACAATGTGTGTTTCCAGCGCCGGGAAGAGCTCCGCGACGACCGAGACAAGGCAAGGTTGTGACCGAGAGGGAGGAAGAATTGCTGAAGAGGCTGCGGAGGCTAGAGGGTGTCGTGGAGGAACTGAGCGGACAAGTAGAGATCGAAGCTGTGAAGCATTCCCCGGGCAGTGATCACTCACACAAAGATGAGGACTCGACAGGAGGATCAAATAAATCGAATAGCGTGAGGGTCGTTGGAATGGATGAGGGTACTGGAACGAGAAAAGCTTGGGTTGCGAGAGCCTTCAATTTAGGTTCGGGCCCACCTAAGAGTGCCTTCGGGATGACCGAGAATGTGCAACAAGCTATGGGACGCCTGGTTTTGGATGAAGGAAAGACTTCCTTTGTTGCGAATCCGTTCTGGGCCACTCTGAGTGAGGTCGGTTTTGCGTATTCCGTGTAGATATGAAGCTGTGGCTAATCCGTTCTGCAGGAGGTCGAAGAAATCAGGGACATCTTGGACGAGCCGGTAGATTACTGCTCCGAAGACGAATCTAGCCCGATTCTCCCGTCAGATTCTATTACGGATGCAAGTCATCAAAGCTTCGTAACTGGCTATAGTTCGTCCAGTGTTAACCTCCAACCTCTTCATCCTCTTCCCAGCCAAATACCCTTCTACTGGCAAACATTCCTCGAGAACGTTCAGCCTCTGGTCAAGATTATACATACACAGACGATGGACAAAACAATAAAGGAGGTGCAGCAAAATCTCGATTCTCTGCGTCCAAGTACGGAGGCTCTAATGTTTTCAATATATTTTGCAACTATCACGTCAATGAACGAGGAAGAAGTAAGTCACCTGAGCTCTGATCTGGAAATGTACTAACGGAAACAGGTTCGTGTGAACTTCGGCCTTGATAAATCCTATCTCGTCAAAAAATATCGGTTCGGGGTTGAGCAAGCTCTGGCCAAAGCCAATTTCCTCAACACCGATGAAATAGTCACAGTTCAAGCATTCGTCCTCTTCCTGACTTGTGTACGGCGGCACGATGACACCCGTTTCGTCTGGTCATTGACTGGCCTTGCTTTGCGAATAGCGCAGTCACTCGGCCTTCATCGAGATGGAACGAAATTTGGACTCTCTCCCTTCGACACAGAGATGAGACGCCGTCTCTGGTGGCAAGTTTGTATTCTGGATGTACGAGCATCTGAAGATCACGGATCTGATCCATCTATTTCAGACCAGGCTTACGATACTGAGATGCCACTCTCAATCAATGACTCTGATCTAGTCCAGAGCGCTACAGAACCTCCTACTCCCAGACCCGGAGTTTCAGAAATGACATTCTGTCTCATCAGATATGAAATCTGCTCTCTCACCCGGAGGCTCTCCTACGTCCCTCCAGGAGCCTTCTGCCAACAACGTGCCGCTCTCTTCACCCTAGAAGACAAGGAAAAAATGATTAAAGACTGTGCCGACCGTCTCGAAGAAAAGTATCTCCAATACTGCGAAGAGGCGGGTCCGCTCTACTGGGTAGCAGCAACAGTAGCACGGCTGATTACCGCTAAGATGAGTCTCGTAATCTACCATCCCCTTACTCAGCCCGGCAAGCCAAATTCTCTATCCCAGAACACCAAAGATAGACTCTTCATGGCATCCATCGAAATCATCGAATACAGTAGCGTTCTGAAAACCGAAGCAAGCACAAAGCAATGGGGCTGGCTATTTCATACTTACGTCCAATGGCACGCCATCGCCTACATCCTGGGCGAGTTATGTACCCGTCCACATTCAATGATCGTCGATCGCGCATGGCGGGCTGTGGACGGCGTGTTCAGAGATTTCGCAGAAGCCGTCTCGCATTCCAAAGGCAGGATGCTATGGCAGCCGATGCGGAAACTGATGGCAAAAGCAAGACGGAAGAGAGAGGAAAACATGGTAGCACAGCTTTCGAATGGTCAGATCTCGAACGATCTAGGTATGAATAGTAGATTTATTCGTCCGCCACCTTCTGGACCGAGCTCTAGTTGGAATGTGGCGAAGGATAGACTGCATATGCAGACGACGGACACGACGAACCTGATAGCTAACCAGAAAAATGAAATGTATCCTACACCTCTCGAATCGCCTTCTACCAATAACGGGAACCCTTTCCCTACGCAACAGAATTATGCACAAAATGTCCCGATGTCGGAGCCGCAGATCCAACCACAGGTCATTGGTATGGGCCCTGCACTCGCACCCGAGCAGATACAACTACAAATGCACCAGCAGCAGCAAACGCAGCAGACCCCGTGGTTGATGGATGACAATGCGTTGTTGGATCTGGACATGGCTGGTGTGGATGGAGATCCGAGTTGGGAAGGCTGGGATGATATGGTTAGGGACTTCCAGTTAGAAGCGGATGGCGCGGGAGGGATGGGGGAGATCAGAGGTCCGGCTTTGGGTGGAGTGGGGACTTGGTGGTGAGGCTGGTACGATATGGCACGCTTTGATTTTTGGACGTCGGAGGTATTGCATAGGGATGGTTTTACGACATTAAGAATTAAGGCGTCGTTTAGTGATCCGGGTGTTAAAATGGCGCGCTTACTAGACCTCTGCTTGTATTTATTTTGGCGTTTGGTGTCTATGTATCTTTAAGTCAATCCGCTCCGTCTCAGTCGGTCACTATGACTATAAAACCTCGTCCTTCATACTCACAATGCGAAATTCTAGCAGTGAGATTGAGGTCATAATATGTATTCCTAAATGGTATCTACATTCATCAAGATCCCAACGCCAATATCAAAGCACCTCCCACCACTTTCATACAACAACAATATTCCCCACCACTAACCCCTGACTCTCAACATGATATCTCCTCCTGATGCCCACACTTCTCGCGCGCCTAAATAAGCTTTCTACTTCCTCCCCGCCCCCGATCATCACCATGCTAATCTGATGATGTCTAAGCAGCCCACTAGGCGTAACCTGCGCTTTATCAAGCAGCGGCCGAATCAACGTATGCCCCGTGCCTTCCCTCCCTACATCCTCTTCTTCATCGTCATCTGAGATAACGATAACCAGCTTTACGCTTCGAGAGGATGGCGTGAAGCTAGGGATGTTGGCAAGTTTATCAGAGAACGAGCAGCCGCCGCGACGCATGATAATTACTTCATGCTTGCGTGCTGCTTCGTCGGGTAGTTTGCCGGCGCAAGCTGTACCGGCGAAGAAGACGCGAGACCATGACAGCAGCTCTGCTGAGGCTTGTTTGGGATTGGGAGCTTCGACAACGTCGATTATAGCTGCGGCGCCCATACCTGTAGGAGCGATAGCTGGGAGGGTCGCGATTGTATAGGTCTGGGGTATTTCGAGCTTCGGGAGTAAGGTTGCAGCTGGGTCACGGAGAGCAGATGTGACATGATGAAGGATGGAGGAGAGCATAGTGCGGTATTCGGCTGCACGGCCAGCGCTGGAGATTGCGTTTTCAAAGGCCAGTTGGGGTCCTTCATTGTGCTGTTCTTCTGTGTAGTACTCTTTATTTTCAGTATCGGAGGAAGAGTGATTTGTTTCGACTGGAAGATCGAGCTGTAAAACTATATCAAGCATGACTGAGTCCCGAATTCGAGTGAATGATGGATCATTCAATTCGCCGATTACTTCGCGGGGTATGAATATTTGCTCGTCACGGCCCAGAGGCATGTTTTGAATGTTCCAGACACGCCAGGACTCGATTAGCGGTCCATCGACAGCAGTGAATGGAGATGGCGATTCGTAAACCATGCCCAGCTTGAGGCCTGCAAGGCCTTTCACCAGTATACCCTCATTTATCCTTACTAGACCCTGGGGGCCAAGAACGACGAAATTTGCCCCAGAAGCAGTAGGAAGTGGGCTGTTTGGAAATTCAATGCTAAATGTAGTTTTTATTGGAAGTCGATCACAAGTTCCATTGCTTGGCATAAGCGATTGTGGAAGAGTCCAAGGATAGTAGGTATGATTAGAGTATGTATTGGGTTCTGCTGGTCCACTAACAAGAGGCTCCTTCTGGGAGCTTCCGGATTCGACGACGCGTATATTCGGGATCATGTGCAATCCTATCAGACTTGAAGCATGGAACACGTCCGGTCTCGCAGCAGTAACCGATACTGAGAATGGAACAGGCGTGGGAGCAGCAGGGCACGTATTTCTCATGTCCAAGGCGATATGTGACTTAACAATTTCCCTGGCAGCTGGCTTCTGTCGAACAGGGGTCGATTCCTCTTTGGGAATCAAAAGGGGATGCCCTTCAGTCGTAAATACATAGGCGGCGTCCAGCGAGTTGAGAGGATGATCCGGATCGAACAAGAGGTAGAGGTATTTGGCAGTCTCGCCAAGGAAGAAGCTCTCCATTCTGTCACTCTTCTCCCCTGTGCGAACATCCTGAAGTCCAGACCACCCACATTCAGTCCAACATCGTCGCTTGATATCCTCCAATACCATCTCACCAACATGGAGATACCATGGGTCCCGAGTAGCACGATAGAGATGATAGTTTGACTCGATAAATTCCGGCCTTCCAGGCCACCAGCCTAGGCCTCCTTCAACTTGGCCGTCTCGCACAGACCAACGTTCTGGGAGCGCTGCATACCGAGTCCACAGAGCAGTATAGAGCAAGTTCGTCTCAATAGCCTCCTCAACTTCACCAGCAAGTGCCAGCAAGCCGGGATAATAAGCACCAAGACTATCGATCCAATATGCTTGGGGGGACCCAGTTGCCAAATGGACATTGATATAATGCGGATGATGTGAACTGCTGTATAGATGTCTCTTGATTGCGGCATGTGCTTCATGCCAAGCTTCCAAAAATTTCTCTGCCGAGTTTTCTGCTGAGCTTAGTGGGCTGTAAATGGAGTTTGGGTCTAGCCATGATACGTGCGGTTGTTCGAATGGAATCGTCAGGTTTGGCATATCGTGCCCAGAAAGTAGAATCGATGTCTTCAAGGCGTATTCGAAAAAACTATCAGCCCCCGCGCCAATCCCAGCATATGCACCTATCCATTGTCCATTCTCAGCATCGACGCCAGCTCCTATCAGTCCAATGTTACTCCTTCTATTCCAAATAGCCCAGAATGCTCTTTTAGCCAGCTGTTCAAACCTCGTATCTCCTGTAAGTCTGCTCAACACGGTGAACTCGAGGACCAAGCTCCCGGCACCTGCGCTACAAGTCTCCGTTATCTCAGGAGATCCATCCTCCGCCAGGTCATCCTCGGAGTCTCTGTTGAGAGGAGAATTCAGATAGAACGGAATTCCATGCCTCAAGTTCACTCTAGGGTATGGCATGCCAGTCGCTGTATAGAAAGCTGGTAGCAATCGTTGCGCCAGATCGAGCGCCAGACGAAGAAGCTGACCGTTGTATCGGAACCCATTTGGCCATGTTATGGGTGTGGTGTTGCCAATTTTTGATTCCGACGCTCTCCGCAGTTTGGGTTTGTACCCATTAGTTGGGAGTTCTCCGGAGGCAAAAAGATGAGCACTCAGCAATCCCCCCACGCCTCTTATGACCGTTTCGAAAACCTGGACTTTGCTATCAACATCAAAACCCTGTGCTCGCAGACCTTTCCCAGCCGCGCCACTTGTGCCATCTCCATATTGCAATACCAATGCTGCCACACCATCTTGAAAGTCGCGCAGAGCCTTTGCTCCAGTTGCTGCTAGATCCGGAGGAGCAGATGCCAGTATTGCGAGTGTAGATAAACTATCGATAAGAGTGAGAGAGTAGTTGCCCAGAACATCGTTGAGTTCGACATTCCGCGGATTCCGAGAATCTCGAGTAAGAGGGACGCAAGAAATTGGTCGCAACTACAAATAATCAGTACAATATCTCTGTGGACTCCCAGGCAGTCTGACCTCATCCTCTGGAAAGGCGACATCCATATAGTTATCGAAGCCATGATAGAACATGCCTACAGTCTCCTTGCGCAACTCCGCTATGCGCGCAGGCGTCATTGCATTGGCAATGGCCAGCCATATCGAGAATGGAAGAATCCATCTTGTCCAGAAGATATTTGCTGAGTGGCTATTGCAGGAAGTATCCAAAAGCCCCCTTCCTGGGCGCCGCATCACCGGAATCTGTAGGCAATGGAAGGCATGTGAGCGCAGTATCACAAAAACGCAGGATATCTGGGAGTTCGCCGGATAAAATGAGTCCCAAGATGAAATATCAAGATAAAACTCCAAATATCCGGGGAGGAGACATTGAGGACAGCTTACTCGATGCGATCATTCAATCGTGCTCACGTGATACTGCGCCACAGTTTGAAATCAAGTATTTGCGATTCGAGCACGTGAACCATGTAGTAAAGAGGTTTCCAAAGGCCACAAGAGTGGCAGCACCATTTTCTAAATGCAGCGATGCTACAGCGAAAGTCTATTTTGATTAAGATTATCGGTCTTGTCGATATAAGCATGACTCTCAAGGAGAATCGAGTCACATTCACGACTGGGATATGGCTAGCGTGAGGAGAGCTTCTGTCCGAGGAAGTCGGCTACTTCTTGGACACAGTAGTCAGGCCTTGGTTGAGATCTTGTAGGATGCTCAATTTCTCATGATCATGATACCCCAGTCGCGAAGCAAAAATTGACGAAAGTGAAGCTAAACATCACATAATCTTGTCACCATAGAGACAGGACTCAGAAGCTATTCAGGCTTTCAATATCCGAGTAAAAGTGAGCTGCCAAAAAAGGCGAATGCACCACCACTCATCTGAAATCATCGACCGATTGGGATGTCTCAATTCCAAACTCATCAAGCCCCTCTACCGATCCTTCCTACTACCCTTATCTGATCACCAACCACATCTTCTGCTTCTCTGCCTGTGCCGCCTTTGCCGCCTTTGCTGCCTTTGCTGCGCTTACTGCCTTTGCTGCGTTCAATGCCTTTGCTGTCATTAATGCCTCGTATATCCTGTCATCGTATCAGTTTATTTCTTGGTCGTGGTTCTTAAGAGTGGATGATTACTGACATTTCCTCACAGTCATGTCTTTTGTTCGCCTTACGCACCAGCAGGTCGTCGATCTCGTTGAAGGCTGAACACTTCATGTAATTATAGCCTTTTCCCTTCTTATCGCATCTCATTCTGTGTTTATCGCAGTGCTTGATCTTGGTTCTCGTGTATCGGCAGTGGGCGCATCGAATTTCCGTGCGTTTGCACATATTGAGTCGCGATGAGCGGAATGAGGGACGTGTTTCGAGTCGAATTCTTCTGGGGTGGCAACGTGTTTGAGAGGTGTTTGTTCTATGGTGGCAACGTATATGAGAGATTTGTTCTGGGGTGGCAATATATATGAGAGTTTTGTGTCTGGTGTCGAATTGTTGCCGACCTATCTGAATCATCAGTTCACCTTCGATTTTTATATAGGACGTCATTGAAGGTGAATCACAATAGCACTCTAAGCGAGCACCTCATGTCACTCACTCTATTATCAGAAAGGGAAAGTGAAAGAGAGCGCTCACCTAAATTTTCAAAACGGGAGAATTTTGCTTGAATATCTGGACTCGGCTTTGGAAGAACTCATGTTTCTCTACAGCACTTAAGTAAGGCAACTAGGGAGATATCACACAGTGATCAAATTTGTTGCTTGTCTCATTTGTTTGCTTCTCTAGAATCAGTTCTGAAATCATGAACACCTGTGCCATCGAGGTACTAAAGGTCGCTGTCAAGCTCTTTTCGTCCATAGCTGGGTAGACCAGCCCTGAATTTGTTGATACAGGAAGAATATGTGATCACTTGATCAACTGGGTACCACGGTTTACAGGAAGAAAATTTCATACTCATCTCAAAGCAATAGCAAACGCCTCGCTCTGTATCCCTCACAATTCAGAATTCATAGGCTCCAAAATGGCATCTCAATTCTTTCATAGATCACACGTCTTATTCTTGAAATACTTTCGTGTTCTAATCAACTCATCTGAGGCTCTTGTCCTAATCTCTGAAATCCTGCTAAAACATCCTTATCAACGTTCACTACGAAATGTTGCTCGAACTCCTCCTCCCCGCCAACAAGCTGAACCACACCCCTCAGTCTCTCCTTTACGAACTCAAACGTATGAACCGTATGCACAGGATCGCTGGCAGAATGCAGCCGCTTTCGCACACCTTCTGGGTCCTCAAACTCATTTCCTTCATTCGAAGCCCACACTAAATTATCGCCTCCATCGTCCCTCCCAGTAATCATTTCCGATATGACCGTTGTCCACATCGCAAAGTAATCTTGCAGTCTCTCGAGTATGATGGGCGTGACGGGTAGGGGTAATTCGAGGAGTCGAGTCAAAGCGAGACAGGAGAGCTTTTGGCGGTCGATGTTCGCCATGCTATCAAAATGACGGAACCATTCGGTGCTCAACCAAGACCAGACTTCATTTGCATTGCCGACTGAAGAGAGTATGTTAAGGAAGATATTTGTATCAGCTAAAGCTATGCGCGCGAGGATCGTGAAATAGTCTGTTTCCACAACGTCGTCAAGCTTTGGGTATTTGCGATCCGGGCCGACAGTTTGGTGTGCTTCCCATGCATCCCGGAGACCTTCAAAGACTTTCTCAGTGTAGCCGCTTTCGAATAGGTCCTTGGCAATTTGAGTCACGCCCTGGGAGCCTCCAAGGGCTTCAGCAGCGCGGATCATATTCTCAACGATTGTTGTAACTAGACCTGCTAACTCCCGTTTCTTGACACCAAGCAAATTGGCCATATATGATAGGATTCTCAATCTGACTGCATCTCCAAGCATTGCTTCTGGAGCGAGGAGGATATATGATTCGACAATATTGAGAACAATTCGAAGGTTATCCGACCCGATTTCGAGTAGTGGAAAGGCGGACTCAGCGAGATTGAGAACCTCGGGGGTTGCAGGTACTGGAGTCTGGGTGAGAATCGTGGACCAGAGGTCGAGTGCTTCTTCCATTAAGTAAATTTGCATTTCGGAACCCGGCTCCACAGCTCGTTGAATCAAGGGCAATATGAGCGAATGGTATCGTTGAGCTTGCTCCTTCATGGCTGCCACCAAAGTCGACAAGAGAGTCAGAATAGCTTGCTTGAGAAGATGCTCTTCACCAGATGCCTCCCAAAGTCCTGGAAGAATCGAGACAATGTGATCTGCGAAGGGAACAATATGTTGTTCGAGTCGTATAGCAATGACTCGAATCGTTTCAAGAACGGCCATTTTCGTCTCCGTATTCTCGACCTCTTGGATCAGAGCCATCATTCGGCCAAGGAAGTCCGATGCGTAAGGGAGGAATCCATCGGCTTGAAATGTGAAATCGTCAACAACAAGCTTGAACTGGCGTGCCGCCGTGACGCGTACAACATGATCGTTGGTCTGATCTTCATTTTTCAGCAAATGCTGGAAAATTTGGTAGACGAGAGGTCTGTTAGTTTCAGAAATCTTTATTGTGATCCATTGACCGATCAGGATGGCTACTCTCCGGCGAAGGACCTTATAGCCTGGTCCTGTCTGCTGAACGTCGTTCACTAGAGTCGAAATCAAGAAAGCATCAAAATCGAAGTTCTGATAAACAACGGGGGCTGAAAGTCCCATTGCAGTGTATACAGCGTCTTTGGTGACGACGGTGGTCTGGCTTTCACTGGCAACAGACTGAAAGAAGGATAATAGAGGCTGAACCAGTAGATGCTTGAAGTTGAGGACAAGATCCATGAAGAGCTTCTCTGAACATGGCCTAACCTCGAATTCCCACGTATCACCGCCGCCATCCTCTCGAATCTCCCATTCATCTTCGTCTTCTTCCCAAGCCTCAAGGTCTACCTGGCGGAAGACGAAAAACTTCGTAACAATTGTGTTAGCTATTCCGGCGACAAGCTCGTCCGTGAGCAATTGAGACTTGATCAGGTTTATCCCTCGCTGTTGTTCTTCCTTGATCTCTGCCGATCGATACTTAAAAGACTGTGCGGGGCTGAAGGCCATCTTCATACAAGCTCTTAGGAGAGTGAGACCTTTCAAACAGAGTTTCTCCATTACAGGTCTCTCTGTCTTGGACCCATCGTCTCCCTTCAATGCCTTGGCACTAAAGTCCTGACTTTCTGAACCATAAGATTCGCCGAACTTGGAAACTAAACCCCAATAACCTCTTACTAGGTCCACAGAGTTCGAGAGTAGGGCAAAGGCTCCAGCATGTGTAGTTGACATCTGGACATGAAGCTTTGAGAATTGCACAAGATGCTTCTCAACAAGTTCTTTTGCAGGAGATGCCAGCACCTGGGGCTCTTGAGAAACCATTGCGAGGAATTGCCCAAACTGCTGCTGGGAGTGTGCCCAAAGCTGCTGCACATCCTTGTCATGATTTGGATACTCATATCCAACAATCAACAGTCTTCGAAGGATTTTGATGGCCAATAAGCTATTCTCCATAGCATCTATAGCTCCGCCTTCATCATCTCCTCTGCCATCGAGGAATGCCGTCCAATACGACACTTTTTGTGTATATACGTCGCTCAGTAGGAAGACGATCTCTGGCGTGACCGATTGCAGACTTGTTTGAGATTTTCGCAGCCTAGCTGTAGCTAATTCCTTCACTACTTGTAATAGCATGAGCATGCCTCGCCGCAGATGTATTTGATTTGACTCGTTCGCAATTCGTAGAGCTTTGATCAAGCTGGTGAGGACGTCGGGCCAGTCCAGAGGGTAGTCTATTCGGACTACCTTCGACACGACCAGGGCATTCTGCAAAGCCAGTTGCGTTTCTGCCTCTCCCATTCCGCCCTCGAGTAAGTGCGAGCGGATTTCCGCTTTCTCTTCTCCAGTGATAGCATTTTGGGCAGTTCTCCGCCAGTATTTGTCAATTCCGTTCTTAAGCTGGATAATCGCTAGGTATCGAATTTCGGTGGGAAGGGACTTGTCAAGGTAAACAGCCTATGAAACGTTAAAAGGTGCCAGTTTATGAAGGGGACCCCCTTTACCTGTAACAAAATATAGTATCCTTGCTGTGTCTCCCAAGTCTGCAATTGCTGCGTGCCCGTTCGAATGCTCAGTTGCTGCGAAGAGCTTGCGGATTGCAGAGCCAGGTAGACCTGCTGCGGGGTCAAGGGATTGGCCTCTCCAGGCACCTCAATAGCAAAAGCCATTCCAAAGCCTGCTATCAAAGTCTTTGGTGCAGGAATTTGTGAGATTTTGCTGACGCGACGAAGCAAGGAACGAGGTTGCTAAAAACTTTTGGCAGACCAGCGAATCGGGCAAAGGTCAGCCTTGCGCTCAGTACCTTGTGAATTGCAGCAAACCTGGAAACCAAGATCAACAATCAACACCCACTTCACTGTTCTTTTGAGCCGAGGCCTTATTCCTGTTTCATGAAAGGAAGCCCTTTCAGATCTGAGACTCAGTGAATAGTTTTCAAGTCTCGAAGTGGAACCATATTGTAGGTTTCATATCCTACACACTGTCAAAGCCATGGCGTTCCCGTCAATTAATAGGTCCCTCCGCTTCACGACCCGACGCGGCGAACTAGAGGTTATTGAAAAGGAGATACCTCCCCTCCCAGCGAATGAACTCCTGGTGAAAGTCAAAGCGGCCTCAATTAATCCAGTCGACATCCAATTATGGGGTGCAGGTCTTGTGGCTGTAGTTGCTGGTGACAAGGGCATGGGCCGTGACTTCTCTGGAACCGTTGTAGCGGTCGGCAGTGCTGTGAAGGGCTGGGCAGTAGGAGATGATATATTCGGGCTGCTTTTCCATATCGTAAGTTCATTGGAACGAGCTGGAATACCATTGCTGAAGTAACGAAAGTTCGGTCAAGGAACCTTCAGTCAATATGTCAATGTCAATCCAACTTCCGATCCTATCGTCAAGAAGCCCGGATGCTTTACCCATGAGCAAGCCGCGTCCATACCCCTTGTGGCCCTCACCGCATTTGCATGTCTTGCCTGGCTGCCACCTCCCGCTGCTACTCAGAGAAAACTCATCATCATAGGAGCTTCAGGTGGAACGGGTTCGTGGCTCGTCCAGTGTAATAAACTCCAAAGCCACCTCCAATTAGTCTTGTCTGATTGTCAATAGTGGCTAAAGTAGTTTATGACTGCCATGTGACAGCAGTATGCTCCTCTAGGAATGCCGAATACGTCAAAAAGCTCGGGGCCGACGGGGTAATCGACTACACCACAAAGGACGTTGCGCAAACTCTGCTTGCTGAACGTGCGGAAAGTGGAGAGAGCCATCTCATAGTTGACTGCGTCGGTGGAATAGACTTGATAAGCCATTATGTATGTCCCAGTATCCCTCCTCGATCTCAAGCCATCTAAAGATACAAAAGGAACAAATCCTGAACCCAAAGGGTGCCTACGTAACCATAGTCGGTGATAAAACGAACGTCAAATCCCTCGGCGGACCAATCACCTATTTAACAAACCCAATCCAAATCTTACGCTACATCAAAGGTTATATCTGGGGGCCCCGCTATGCCTGCGTCGAACTGTTCCGGAAATCATCCTGCCTAGAGCAGATTGTCGGTCTGGGAGAGCGCGGCGAAATTCATGTCGAAGTCCAAGAGGTGGTGAAAGGCGCACTGGATGAAGAAATCCAAGGCTGGCGTAAAGCAATCGAACTCATCCAGTCCAAACGCATTCGAGGAAAAGTGGTGCTGGGTATTCTATAAGTAGGCAATCACCCAAAGGAGACAATGCTGGATTCGACGATCTCGGATTACCTCATTTGGTGTCCATACAGTAAACGAAGGGAAGTGCTTTGGAACCGGAAGGCTATCAATACGATCCGAGATTCGGTGCAATACTGGTCTAGAGTCTATTTCAAGGAGGATAGGGTATGGTTTTGATCTATTCTACGTTTGGAGCCTCGTTTTTACCTCTGCCTCGGCGGGTATTGGGTCGGGTATGCGACGCGGTGATGTGGCACAAAACTGGCAATAAACGCTCACTTTTTATAGGACAGTTAGTACGAGACGGAGGTTAGTATAAAATTTGCCAAGATTTTTGTGTGATCGGCGAACTCAAGTGCGCAGAGTACTTCAATCCTGCGATACCCTCATTTGTAGAACTTCCATCGTAGGAACTTCTGTCGATTTTCTGTTCCCTCCAATACTAGCCAGTTCTTTCATGTCAACTATTTCTTAACAAGGTCCCGATTATTCAAACCCGATGATATTTCCATCTTTCAGGTTAATATACGTACCCCTCTCAGCCTTCTCAAAGCTTTTCTTCGTTCCACGCTCAGCTATAATCCAAATCGGTCGAATAATGTCGACCATCAGGACCTCTCTGATTGCAAGCAACGTATTTTTGAAGTCATGATCAAAAGTTGAGAACGGTTCAACATATATTTCTATCAATTCTTCGCGCTCGTAAAGAGTCCCCGGTATTCCATTCGTTCGAAAGCTCCAGTCGATTCAGCGTGAATCCCTTCATAATCCGAGCTCCCAACATCCCAGTCGCTCGGATCATCTCAGTGTTTCGCAATCCTCCAGTTTTCCATATCTGAAAGTTTCACTCGTTGAGATGACTGTCGGCGGTGGGGCACAACGAGTAATATGAGGCAGCTTTTAGGATATTCAAGCACTCTCGGCACCATACACTGCTCAACTTCATGTATCACAATGAAGAAATTGCTGTTTAAGTAGGATGAGATAGAGACAAGATGAGTTTAAAATTCCCACTCGTCATCACGTATGCTAAACTAAAGCCACCCTTTAGAATTCTACACCGTATTTCTTCCCATTATATTGTTCGTCTCAATGGCGAGTTGAGTAAGCTCAAGGAGCAAGCCTTTACCCAAACGCCATCGCTTGTTCCCTCCTGATAGTTCCGTCATAAATTCCCATCACCATCCAATACCCGGGACTCGTCAATTCATAAATTCAACCCCGTTGTTTAGCTTTGCAGACCTGCATCCAAAAGATTCATATAGTCCGCACCGCTCAAATCCTCAAAGCCAGTTAGGGACTCGTCGCTTAACATTTCAAAATCGAAAAGCCCGCTCATCTCTATTCCCGGCCGGGGCAATTGGAAAACATGTCGTGCGATCTTCTTGATCTCTTTCTCTGTCCTGCGACCAATGGCCCACACCTCGCCGAATTTCTTCAGGCCGCCAAGACCCAGCCGTATGCGATCTCTGGTGCGGTACCACTCTGCACCGGTCAGGAGGTAGGAGCAAGCAGAAATGTTAGCCAGTGTCGACAAGGCGATTCCGCAGATCTCTATCGGAGAGTGTTGTAGGATGGGGATTGGGAGTGCGTAGAGCGCGATGGCTGCCTCGGCTGCTTCGAGAGTCTTCTTAGTGTGGAGCCAGTAGGCTCTGTCTTCTTGGCCGGTAAGCTCGTGCGGCATTGGAGGAAGAGCGCACTGCGAGATCCTCTCGATGGGCGAGTGGTACAGGCGGGAGAGGGGCCGATGGATGTAGATGAACAAACTGGAGATTATCAGCATCCCGATGGCCAAATATGAGAGAAGGGTTCGGAACTTACATCTGTAGCAAATTGTGTGCCTGGAAAAGAATCTCGTCCACTTTTTCGTTACGATCAACGACCCCCTGTTTCTCTCTCGGCAAATGCAATTTCCAATTGACCAGCATTGCATCTGCGTTCTCAACTGCGGGCTCGAGATCTTTACCGTTTAGACGATGGCATCCGAGGATGGTGCCCAACATGCGGATCAGGTCTATCAAGTAAGTGAAAGAAGAGAAGACAGGTTCCTCGTCCTCGAATTCCCGGGATTCATACTCGGAGAGCGTGCGGGGCCGGGGAATGATCTGGAGGTAGTCAGTCTCTAGCTCGTTGGAGAAGTTGAGGTAGGTGTAACGGACTCCATCGTAATCTGCTTCTTCGCAGGGAAGTTCGACATTTGCTTCGATTGTGTATAATCTGTTTCATATCAATAATTGAAAAGTTTATTAGATGGAGAGGATGACTGACATGAAACTAGGGGCTCGTCGAGTTCCAGCGAACATCGCATCCGTGACGTACAAGCCCCAGTACGTTCTCCTCCAGCTCTCCGCAAGCACAGGGTCTCGTTCCATGTTCGCGAAAGTACGCGAGTTCATGCGGATCTCCAACGCCATGTATATCGCTCTGTCTAACGTTATTCGAGCACGTTCCATTTCGTCTTCCGCATTCATTGCAATCGCTGTTAAAAGAAGTGCTTGTACGGTGAAGCCATTTGGTGGCATTCCTTGTGCTTCAAGTTGGTTGTAGACGATGTCTTTGAACTTTGAGAATGAACAGTCTTGTGCGTAGAGAGAGCCGATATATTGCATCACAGGGAGGAGATATTTCAGGGATGCGGGATCGGAATCCAGTCGTGCCAGGAAGCAATATCTCGGCAGGACAAATGGATGGGCTTTGTGGAAAAGACTATATGCGTGTTAGTATTGGCTATAATGAAGTGACGATGTGTGTCAAAGCTCCAGGCCAGAATCTTAGGTCGATGTCAATGATACTGTCACTTGGCTGACCTTGGTTCTTACTCAGAGTTGGATCTCCAAAGCCTTGGTAGTTCAACTCTGATAGTGAGTTGGTACTCTAAATCATCACGCCGCTCCCAGGTATCCTTGCATCAGACCATGACTGGGGCTAAGCGTCGGAGACACGCAGCACGGTAGGAGTAATATCTTGGGGTCATACTTATAGTAAAGATCCAGTGATCTGGTTGGACTTGGAGATTTCCCACTCAGTCTTGACGAGGAGCTTGCAGGGCTGGCGGAAGCATCAGACGTGGGTCTAGTGTATGAATCTGTGGAGAAAGTTCCCATTGGGTTGTGTACAAGATCGTAGTGACCTCTGGGCGCCGGGCTGGGCCTGCCGTTTTCTCTCATCGATACTCTCTTGCGTGGAGCATTCCTGTCTCTCATTCCTCTTCGCGATTTGGCATAGAAGCAAGGCTTGTCATCTTGCTGACAGCGACTGCAACTTGGCATTTCCGCACCACATTTGACATGGCGACTTCGACACTGTGGAGATGTTAGTATATTTTCATCGGGGCTTGAGTGTAGACTCACAGGAACACAAGCTAACGATACTCGGATTCCGCCAACTCTTGGGGTAGAATCACTGCCTTCTTGGGACATTGCGCCTGAGTGAAATGTTGTTTGATGCGATTCTTGTCGTGGAGAAGCGAGATCGAGAAACATAGATATACTTCCTTCGGTTTGATGGCGTGGCGAGAGTCGAGATGCAGTGGAGCCTTCCGACGGGCTGTTCATTGTGAAGAAGTTAAACAAGAAGGGCGTCTCGAGTGTGATTACGGAAGCACCGAGTATGTCGATACGGCCAATCCGACGATGGAAGGTGTTTGCGAACTGTACAGAAATGTACAGAAATATAGGACAGGAGAGCAAGAAAAAGAGCCTGCAACTTTTGCTCTGTTAATAATGAGAGGTAGAGGTAGAGGTAAAAGATGATTTGAATTCTGAAATTAATGAGGATGAGCCCCCTAAGTAATTGATTGATACTGGAATCAACCTTCCTGCAGTACTCACGCTCTGGCGAGTTGCAAGGGTATCTGACGCTATGTTCTTTCTGGCCACTTTACCTATCGAATGTAGCTAGCGAGCGTCAGCACCGCAGAGTAGCTCTATTTCGTCAGCAGCTAGGATGTTGAGTAAACAGGGTCCTTATTTTAAATTCTTCTCTCCACGCACGGAGTACAAGCGCCGTTGAACCAGTAGTACACCTACCCGAAATAGAGTTATTTGAACCTGCTTGATATTAGAAGAGCCAGGTGCCAGACCCACTTCTTTTCAGCCTTGCAAGAACCGCATGATTGGATCTCTCATCACCGCTCTAACCCAAGGCTGAATAATCTAGGTTGAGAAAATCTGATAATGGCCACCGCGGATGCGGAACATCAGCGCAACTCTAAGCACTGTTACATCTTGGGACACGTTTCTTTCGGAGATAGGTCATGAAAACCTCCATAGGACTTCGAAACCACAGCTTTGCAACATTTGTCAGTCGTCCTTGATGATGCCAGTTGGAAGATCCAGGATGCGGTTGTGACAAGGAGCATAAAGTAATTGGTCATAGCATACTTATCAAGGTGGGGGAAGATATCACGTTCTAGGAGTGGGCATACCACACCGCCTTCAAAGGCAAGGTGGAAACGACAAGGTCTTCGAACCCCATGGTGGAGGCAAAAGGGATAGTCAGGAATACGAGAGCATAGTTGGCTTTCGTTCTGGAAGCTATATTCCAGTCGTAGGGAGACGATGGGTGGGTGGGCCTGCATGTCAGCCGCTTGCTTGCGGTGTTCTGCTGTACCACAAGGCTTCAGCCACTCATCGATGGTGCGAATGGAGGGGCAAAGAAGGACGCATGAAGCTGTTTTCTGCCACTGTTACACTTAGTCGACAAGAAGTGAGCCATGCACCCTTGTTTCGGCCTTTGCCCGGATTTTCGGATTAAGTTGTCGAAGTTGCGGAGAGTTGCGGGATGATCGTTGCGCAGCCTTTACTCCAAAGTGTGGCGCCCAATGGTTCTTTACTCCGCGTGAGTTTGGCTTCGATTGAAAAGAGCAATGCACTATTGAGGCTAGTAACCTTGGAACCGTGAAACACTTTGCGATCACGTGCGCTCGTGACGCCCTGCCCTTTGCGGCCTGATCTTCCATGGCTAAGCGCATGACAAAGTATGTTAATATGGATGGTTAATCTCAAATGGTCTACAACTGCGGATCGCATTTCGATGAGTCGAAGGGCTAGACGACCGTGGCTTTCCGTCATTCCAAAAATCCTTCGTTGCCTGCCGTGCGCGTAGTGTGTGCGGTACGTGTTAGACAGCCTCTCAGCAGCACAAGTCCTCGATATACGATGATTTGGAAGACAGTCAATTCCCCCGTTGAAGGACCGAGATGATCCATTGCAGCCACAGCTGGCGAATTTGTATGTATGAAGTGTTGGATGTTATGATTCCATAGCCGCCGCTTGGCGGGGAGGACCGTTTATTTGGATTACAGAGGTACACAGAGAGGCAATCCCTATCGGGAGACCGAAGCGGCAAGCCGAAATATAGGAGGAGAGCAAAGGAGTTGAAACCGGACTACGTCCGGATGGTTGTTCCGTACCCCGAAAAGGCTGCCCGTTTCTCGAAACAGACTAGATACCAGGGGGCAAGTTCCTGCGCACTTAAGGTAGATGCTTTCCAAACTCAAGAAGTGACAGGGTAGCTGATTACATTTGCTCGAGAAGAGAAGTTCAGGCAACAGTACCAGGGGCGGTGGTAAGGAATACTATAAGCTGAGAGGATGGCCAAGGATGAATTTTATCAAATAGCTAGTAGAGAATGACGAAGGAACACTTTATACGCATGAAAAGGATAACATTATACGATAGACAGGAGAAGAAGGACGGGAGGCCTATGGTCATTACCTCCTGCCGCTCTTCAATCAACGAGAACTCACTCAAGTCTCAAAGCTGGATTGGCCATCGGCATCAGGAGGCGGATGCCAATTCGAGGTTTGACAGGCCTAAATAGGTTAAAGTACCCGCCATGATATGCAAGACATTGTATCGCCGTGCACCAGGTAGCTGTGAATCGCTGAATCAGCAGCATCATGTGGGACTGGGGGATCACGACGCTACGAGGTGAGGCTGAAGAAGTGTAGCTTGTAGGTCAGGCTAGCTTGAGGAGAGAAACGTGTTGCGCAGAGCAGCTGACGTGATGAGAATTAAGTTTGCATTGGTGGTGCTCCCACGCGCTCTCTGGATAGACTCTTTTTGGACTGGTGCTCATAGAGTCTCGCTTGGCCTTTGCCTCGGCATTCACACTCGGAACCTCAACAGGAATGCAAGCGCAGACGCAACCGCGTGAGTTGGTATCCGCGATTAAACTGGCACTCAAGGCGACCTCAATGACATGGCCAACGAATTTGCTCTCGCACAGCAGCGACTTGCCGCACGACGAGAAGCACGAGAAGTAGAAGCGCAAACTCGGATCACTGCTCAACAAGAAGCTTCGCGAGCTACCGATCAGCTCACCCGACTACCCTTTCCTCTCGGACGACTGGGACGCGCTGGAGTCACAACATGGGATAGTATAAAGGGACGAGAAGGCACTCGACCAGCGTTCAGGGTCGGGCAGGTTGACGCAGAACTTCTGGATGAAGAGCTGCTAGAATTACTGAAAGGGCAGGTGTCCGAGGCTTTGAAATATTTCGGGACACACCTGCAAGATGACTGGTCTGCGGAAATCATGCTTGCCTTGAGAGCTGTACTTTTCAAGCTCACGATATGGGACCACGATGCGACGTACGGTGCAGCTTTACAGAATCTAAAGTTTACGGATGCAAGGAGGAAAGGACCGGATCTGGTTTCACCCTCGAAGTGGCAGAAGTCTCTGTATGGGCTCTTTACAGTTGGAGGAAGATATGCTTGGACCAAATGGGAGAACTGGCTAGTGGATAATGATAATGGCTACGACGAACCGAATCCTACTTTGCTAAGATTGTCTCGATTATCAGACGCGGTCACGACTGCTCACTCTACGGCAGCCTTTGCTTCATTCCTGGTCTTCCTCGTCAATGGAAGATATCGAACTCTACTCGATAGAATACTCAGGCTGCGACTAGCCCCACCCACCAGTCAAGTAAGCCGCGAGGTTTCTTTCGAATACCTAAACCGGCAATTAGTCTGGCATGCCTTTACAGAGTTTCTACTCTTTGTACTACCACTCGTCGGAATAAGTCGATGGCGGAGATGGGTCGCTCGAGTGTGGAAAAAGACGAAATCAGTGGTGCGTAGTGGCGGTGAAGAGGAAGAGCACATTAAGAATGGAGAATTCGCGTTCTTGCCGGAACGAATCTGTGCTATTTGCTACCAAGACCAAAATCCCACGTCTATGTCTGAAGCAGAAGTTATTGCAGCCTCAGGATCGTCTGGAGTCATGGGCTCTGCTCAAACAGATATTACGAATCCATATGAGACAATACCATGTGGATGCATATATTGCTTCGTATGTTTGGCTGGGAGACTGGAAGCGGAAGATGGTGAAGGCTGGACTTGCTTGAGATGTGGCGAAGAAGTCAAAGAATGCAAACCATGGAGTGGGGATGTCATTGAAGAAGTTGTCAAGCCCGCAACCTCATCTTTGAAGACCGTCGGTTTTTCGGATGTTCCCAGCGATCTGGTTGAGATTGAACCTAGCCCTAACGATGAAGATCCGCAAAATGATGACGATTCATCATCTAGTTCATCACAGATGGGAGAGTCTGAAGTTTATGATGAAGAGGAGGGCGACGCCGGTGAGCTAGAAGAGGACGACTGACACCTTTGACTGGTTTTGCTCGGGTTTGATTTTGGGAGTGGTTTGTCCCACGTATATGTTTTGCGGTCAGCATTTACAAGGCGTTCCAAACCTCTGGTTGTATGTTAATGGGGACATACGATGAATCAGACTTCCCCTTACGGGGCTAATTCAATTAAGTTAAAGCAGATGAATTCTATTACTCAACCCTCTTGCGCAACTATTTGCATTAAAAACGAAGAAATTTCCACGAAATACCTATCGGCTATCTAGACTGAGCAGGACTTCAGGCTGATTGAGCTCCTGCCACGTGCACGTGACAATATCATTCCCCCAAACTCACCAGTTTCACTACTTTTGGCCCGTACACTAAGTCAACCGCCTGCTGATGGGCATATCATCCAAGTCTACCGAAGAGCCTATTTGCAATTATATCAATACAAGATTACCAAAGCACGGCCCTACCTCGAGATTCGAGAATGGGACTTCGAGTTCGGAATCCAAATCCGAGATTTCTGGTACGTCGTATACCAAGAAGGAGAATGCTAATCATCTTGTATGGTCTGTGATATGTTTCGTGGTATTAGGAAGCATTATTGTGGATGACTTGAGTGTGATGGCTATCGGTGTGGGTAGCCATTTCAACATGAAGGAGGGTGAAAGCACCCGTTTATTGATCAGGAGAGTGAGCCTATGGATGGGATGCATCATAATGAGGAGAGTGGGGAAAGTGGACTGAAGATGAGCTCGCAAGTTGATATACGAAGTTGAATTTTTACTACGTTTTGGGTGAAAACGACATCGAAGCTCCCGAGAAGTAATTCCGAGCCAATTTTGCCAACGTCATACCCCGTTTGGCTTGCTACAAAGTCCAAGCTCCAGTAAACTACTAACATCTGGTCTTCAACTCATTCTTTGACCGGAAACCTTTATCAAACAACTGGTGCTGGATGCACAGCTCGGCTCTCTGGACTTTCATGTGCCGACATATCGGTGCCCGCAGAGGCCCTCTTCTCTGCCACTGAGTGCTGCTCCTCAATGCCGCCTCGCTCTCTATTACGATCATGACGACGAGAAATAACGTAAGCTCCCTAAACAATTTTAGCACATATCCTGCCTCATGTGGGAGGTAGTCTTACGAGGATGGCACTGATCAACCAAAGAAACCCACCAATGAAGCTCCAAGCAAGTGTTGCGCGCCACTTGCCACAAGCTGCGGTCCCGATGTTGCTGTAATTCGGAAAGAATGGAGAAGAGTACCAGCCACCCCAGTAGTACCCCCATGACGAGTAATACCATCCCGAGTTACAACCGCCGGATCCAGTAAGCTGTTTCTCGAAGTCAGCTCTGGTATTGTCGCGAAGGTGGGAGGATTTACACTTGCGAGCAGGCCGAAGGCAACCATCCACATTATAAAAAGCGCTGCGTCAAGAGCGAAACCGAAGAAGAGGACCTCCACCGGAATTATACAGACAAGAGCAACGAGCAAGCTAATGCCGGCAAGAGCGACGGTGTAAACGAGTCGCGAAGGGGCGTGGTCATGGGCGTTGCTGACATGATGGAGATACTATGTAGATTGAGTTATAAATCATTGCTTCTGTCACATAAAGCTTAAAGCTTGGTACGCTAGTTGAGATACAAGGGAGGAAGATATTCTCTCCCTCCTCTTAAGGGGGTGAATGGAGCATCTGAGAATACGTACCTCTCCGACAAGACCTGCAACGATAGCGGCAGAGCACAGTTCCCCAAGCCGAAGAAACACAGAGACGACTTTAGACCCTGTACCCATGGTTGAGCCTAGAATGTGGACGTGGATATAAGATTGAGGGTCCTATGAGGACAGTAGGGTTGTATAAACTCAGTAAATATCACAGAAACTACTGTGTGTTTGTTTATAAAGGTGTGAAAGATAGGCTAGAAAACAGCGACATGGTAGAGATTGGCTTTATATCAAACTTGGAAAATCTTGAATGGATGGGCATGCAACCGGTTGGCTGGGTTCAGTTGTTGAAGCCACGAGACCACTGTAGGGAGTCGCAAACCACTTCGCAACATAAGCCCAAAGCCACAAGTCTGTGTTTGGATAGAGATGAGACCAATGAAGCTGATCACATGTCCCGCTCGAGACTTACAGTAGATAGATACCTTCGTACAAGTGGCCGCATGCGTCCAAAGCCAGGCACTTGGCAGCTAAGTTGGTGGGAACCGTGCGAACGTCTCTGCCTTGCCTCGCCTTACCACCAACGCGCTGCTTTTAGTAGATAAGAGTGACTGTCGATCCACCAACTATTACATTGTCATATCACGTCGTTGCGTGATACTGTAGTGTAGGTGTTGATGGATCATGGGTCTGTATTTTCAAGTATGCGAAAAGGACCGTAGAACCAAGTCCCGCGGGTCATGTGATCGCTGACATAAAAGCGCGAAATATATCACGTGACGTCTAACAGTAGGCTTTCCTCAGCCAAAGAAGCGGCCGGGCTCGGAAATATAAGCGGCATTCATGGAGAGGATTGGAGAGCTACCTTACCATACTTGAGGATGTGATATTCTTGTGAATGAAACCAGCAGCATGAAGAAAGAACACTGCTTCGGCAAGCTTATGTGCAACTTTGAGGCGCTCGTTGAGAGAAGCTTCAACCTTAGAGAAGGGGTCTCCGCTGATCATCTCCTCTAGAGTCATTATCGACATAGTGGGGTTGGGTGGCTTGTGGGCGAAGAGGAACTGATTACTATCAGCGTGATAGAAGTAGAATCCAACCTTGGGAAGCCTGATGATCGCAGCCAGATCCAGACAATTGAGCGCCGCAGCCAATTCACCCATTTCGGATACCATGCTCTGGAAGGTGGAACTTCCTGGCATCCTTTCGTAAGGGACCTTCCGGCTGGCAAAGACGATCTGTTCAGTGCCGTATCGTAGGGGTTGAAAGGAGATGTCGATGGCAACCTCAGAGTATATGTAGTTTTTGCCGATTTTGCCCAGAGCTCTTCTCCCTGTACCATTATTTATGGACACCTAAAATTAAATGTTTGTATAAATCGATAATAATCACCTTTGCAACTCCATTTTATCAATGGATTTAGTATAAAGATAGGTTTCAAAGAAAATAATTTGCCACCGTATGGTGCACGTGACTAAGACCCTAACAAGTTCTCGTTTCAGTTTTCTTCTTCCAATGCCTCTGATGCCAATCCATCCAACACGCATTCTTGAGCTTTAACACAATTTGAAGGGCAAGACATACTTCTTCGTAAGAGCATTTAATACCTTGTCTGCTGTGAAATGTGTCATAACCCCACAGTACAAATACTGGGTATTAGGTTGTAACCCTGTAGGAATCAAAAAAACCACACGATCCGTTCCAACCATGAGTCCTTTATTTGATTTCCCAGCCGCTAACACTCCACCTGGTATTATAGGAAACTCAATAAAGTTTGGTATGTAGATATCTGCAGTACTGCCTGACACCACATCCCTGCAGGATTGGGTGAAAGATAGGCCGTCGCTGTTGCCGTAAACATGGGGATATTGTCCTTTTGCTAAGATCCGGTTAGTACTCAACTCACAGTAGGAAAGCTATGAGATATAGAGCTTTTTCTTACTCGAATAATCGAAGATGCTTGATCCTGCAGTTACTGGGTCAGGCAGAAGAGTCTTGGTATATCTAACACCTTGCTTCATAGCCTCGAGAATTTGATCGGAAGTCCATGAATTAATGCCGTTCTCTTTATGTGTGTCAATAAATACTCTTCATTATTGCCTGGCTTAGAAATTACGTACTCGATAGACAATCGACACCTTTGATATCACTTAAATTCTCAGGCAGTCCGGGATCGTCAGTAAATGTAGGGCCGCATGTCGGTGGAGGAGCACGAGGAAATAAATGGCTCTTATGCTCTAGCCAGCGCTTTGCGACCGAATCGGGACAGTTATCGACTCCACCTTCGATTTCAATAATATCATTTACGGAAGCGGAATCACCTATCTCACTGTCAAAATCGACCCTAGGAACGGAAAAAAAGATTGCTGCCTTACCTTCTGCGCTTTGTGTCCAGCTTTGTATCTCCTGTGTGTTCGCTAGGTCTGGAGAATTGCCTGCCAGTGAAGAAATGGAGCTAAGATCTTCCTCGAGACTACTGAAAGCTGGCCCAAGGCCAAGGAAATCCGAGAATCCCGAGTTGTTGTCGGAATTGAAATTTGAGATTATTGACTGTTGTCCTTGAATTGCTGTTTTGTCATCAGTCATTAACTTCATGGGGGATATAGATGAGGTACTACCGACCTTGAATAGCAGAGTTAGCGGTACTCATTACTGCAGAATTCTTGGTAGAGTCAGTAGGATCTTGTCCAAGATCGGTAACTGCCTCCATAAGAGTCGCGATATTCGCGGAGATGGTTTGTGTAACTTCGGTCATCATGGAGAAAGGGATATCTAGGGGGAGCCAGGACCCATCATTGCTATCATCGGGGCCATCGATATCGATGGGAAGTGGTTGTGATTGTGAAGCGGTCTGATCACTAGAACAGTTAATTCCACAAGATGTGTCACAACCTTGAACTCCACAGCCTCCACTACAACCATCCGTTCCGCACGAATTAGCTCCACCAGTGCTGGCGCAGCCTCCAAAAAGAGCACATGGGTCTGTACCGCAACCTGTTGTGCAAATTGCGGTAGGAGTAGCGCTTGCAAAGCTTAGGGACGGTATTGTCGGTGTAGAAATAGAAATGGATTGTGTTGCTTGAGGTTGAAAGGTCACCGGCTGATCTACCCCAATAAAGGTAGGGGAAACTTGTTGGCTTCCGGATGGGACTGGCACAAATGTAGCTTCGTTTGGATCTAGTGTTACCACTACCGACGGGGGCATGATACTCTGTAGAGGGAAGATAGTTGTACCTACAGTCTCTATCGATAAGACCGATACTTTCCAAAAATCAATAAAGTCTGTTGTCAGAGGAGGAACATCGATTGTCGTGGTCTTGGTGATAGTCTTGCCATTAGAGATTGACCAGACCGATGTGGTCAACGGAGGGAAGTAGATTGTAGTGGTGTAGCCGAGGGGGAGGGGGGGAAGGATAAGTACACATGGCGGTATGCAGTTTATTTCGGGATCTGGTTCTGTCCAAACCCCTGGCGGCACATAAATATCTGTATCGGAACTGATACAAGAACCAGCTGACGACCCAAGCGTGAGAGGAATAACCTGATAATTCATGTTGTAGATGTAGTCTGGGCAGCCATCGGAGACACACTGTCCCCCAGTTGCCGTCATATACACATTGCCGTTGGCATCGAGAATCTGCATAGTTTGAATTCCAGGATTGAGATGATCACTGAATTTTCCGTAGTTGAGACCCGTATCGAGGGCTGCGGGAGGGAGGACGAGCTCACCTCCGCTCCAGATGCTGATGGTATACCAATCTCTTCCGGGAGGCATCAAAACTGCCCAGTTGATACTATCTGTGCCTGAATAGTATCCGTCAGGCTTCTCCCAGTACTGCTCCTGACTATCAATACCCCCGTCATCATTGATACATGTGGCTTCCATTCGCATGGTTCTATACCACAAAGCTCCCTGAGCATCTGAGGACGTAGGAGGCAACATGCCATTCGGACCACTTCCTCCTTTCCAAGCATTGATAAATGCTTGGACGAGTGGCTGCCACGCGGTATGTGACCATCCTGTTCCCATATATGCCGCTGTAGTATGTTAGCTGTCTATGCCTTACAAAAAGGTGATGTGAGGGGAAAGGAGGCCTACCCGGCTGTCGATCTGTATTTTGTTCTGGCCATAAGTTACCAATGTAATGGCTCTCCGGCCCGTCGTTCCACGTTTGAACGACAATCCAGGTGGGTGCGGGTGACATATTCAAGATATTCTCCATCCTGACTACTAGATTTAAGTCTCCTATTCTGTAAACATTGGCTCCGTACTGTTGTATGTTAGTAGTTACTTTATTACCATGTACGGGTAGTGAAAAACCGAATCTTTGTATTGCAGACTGCTGAGACCTAAAAAAGGTAAACAAGTTAAAAAGTATGTGAGCTAAACATTACTTACCCATCATATATCCTTTGTTATATTGAATAGCACCAGCCTGGGCTTCAAGATCCGGGCCGACATCGCCTGCATATGCACCTCCAACGATCCCTGGATTTGGATTGCCTCGCTGCGGCCAAGCAGATTCCCAACTGAAAATTCCATCGACAACTTGACCCCAATAGTAGTACCATCCACCCCAGGAGCTCTCACCTCCATAATATCCATCAGTTTCATCGAAATCGGGGATGAAGTACATTTGATTTTTCAAACTCTCTCTCCATGACGCCCATGTCACATTGGTAAACCCTCCACTGGAGAAAGTGCTGATTACAGGAAACCCATTTGGTCCCAGGTAGTCTAAACAGTAAAAAGTCAATACTACTCGAGTTGAGTAAAATTGAAATGAGATTGAAATAGGGAGAGTAGTGAAAACTACACACATGCAGAGCTAACCAAGGCCCAATCGAAGATGCTAGCATAATCGAATGGACCATTACAAGACTGGCCGCCAGTGTAACATGAGGCGCCCGAGGCATACACATCCATACTGATGTAGAGTTTGAAACCTCCAACATATTCGGCATATCCGAAGAGACTGTAGGACAGTCTGTTAGTAAATGCTTCATTGGATATATATGTTTTGGATGACTTCTCCGTAGACGCATATGAAGTGGAATGATTTGACTTTATCTAGGTAAATGAATCATACTCATGAAGGGTATCATCTACAAAGGATTGAGTAGCATCTCCGATGTTCAAAGCAAACCCATCTAGGCCCATCGCTTTCGCATCATCGATGTCTTGATGCGCGTGTTCCTGCGTAACTGTACCGACCAAATAGTGGGCAAAAACAGCGGTCGGGTAATACGCTTCCGCTTTGGACCGCACACCGGGCTTGGAGAAGGGAGATGCATTGACTGTTACTAAGAGAACGAGTATACTCCAGAGAGTATCCAAATATGTGCCCGCAAAATACGAGGGCATGTTGATTCATACAACTTAGAAAGAAGATAGTTGAATGGTGTGGCACAAGAACCACTCAGAGTATAGGAGTGTGATATAGGAGGTTGACGACTTGATTTCTTAACTTATGCGAGGTGCTCCTTTATATGTATCTAGGTAGGTACTCCCAGTATATAAACTACAGCCGTACGATCCTCAACCTCGATTTTCACCTTGATTGTTTGTTAAATAATATTGAGATTGCGGCGCGTACTGAATTTGGAAAGCTTAGAGGCTCCATAGAGGCACCATATACTAATAACGTCTAAACCTTTTGTGATTTGAATTTAGTTAAATAGACTATTCTCATACATTAAAGTGGAATAAAGTGGGGTAAAGTAAGATAGAATTCATTTTCAATTATTGAAAATGAGTTCTAATCTTCAGCTCGCTTACAGGCACTCACAGAGGTCGGAGTAAGCGAAATGGGCTGAAACTCATTTTGGGCTAAAGTAGCCGATAGAGAATTTTATATAGAAATACTATCTTATTTCAAACTTTTAAAAGCCCATTATATTAAATTGATTCTATTTAGTATATACTCGAGTTTAATAATTTGATTTTTAGAGGTCGTAATTGAATTCTATTAGTATAATAGAATTGACTAGGAATAGTACCAGGTATAGAATACGCGAACTCCATCAAAATAAGTTGTCGTCAATTCTATTCTATACTAGTATACTAAGGATCAATTAGATATAGTATTAAAACGTGGGGAAATTTGAGTATAAAATTCTCTACCGGCTACTTTAGCCCAAAATGAGTGTCAGCCCATTTCGCTTAATTCGACCTCTGTGAGTGCCTGTAAGCGAGCTGAAGATTACTTGTTTACTTCTTGAGCGGGCAGCTCAATTAGGCAGGCCGTAAGTTGAAAATTCCAGCTGAAAATCGAGGTTTGAAAAAGTGCTGGCAAGGTCTATTAAAAACAATTTAAATTGTAAAATAATTCATCAGATTTCTAATTTCAAAAGCTAAGAAATACTGTAGAAACTCGCTTTTAAAGGAGCTTCCTTGGTATCATATCGATTGGAAACGACAAATTTAAGCTTGTTTATTGTAGTAAATTTGTTTCGGAGAGATTAAAATAATAGAATGGGATTTAGGCTAATATGACATGAGTGGCTCATCTTAGAAACTAGCATTGTACATATCATTCGGTCCATCGGTTACAGTGACAGTATTTTATTTTGCTAAGAGAACTACGAATAAGCTTTTTCCTACGCATGCCGCGGCACGGTTTCTAGATTTCCAAACAAACATTGCAAACGCTTGTTTGACAAAAAACATCACAACCCCAAACCCAACGATGGCCACCTCGGATTCCAAATGGTGGGACCAATTCGGGAAAATGGATGTAGAAGGGGAAAATACCACGCCGCAAGAAGTTCACGCGTTGCGAGAATATCTCGAGGATCAAAATACGGGTCCCGCACAAGCCGCAAGAAGCCTCATGACACTCCGCGAAGACCAAGTTCCCGCGGATGGCAACTGGGATAAAGGAAATCGGATCGCGTGGTTCATATATGATGCTTGTATGGAATACCCGGAGAAGACTTCTGCCATCCTGGACCTGGTTGATGCCATTCGGGATATGCCAGAGCTGGAGATGACAGGGGATCAGAAATTGAGGTTTGAGGGCAAGTGGCGAGACTGGAAAAATCTGACGGACTTTGATGACATTTGTATTGATGGATACGATCGTAAGATATATAATTTAGTCTGACTCAAATGATTGAAGATTTTACTGATTTTTATGGCGATAGGAAGGTGGGAACTTCGATACCCAGCAAACTACGACGGTGGTCCTGGATCGAAGGAGTGGGTGTCCGCAAGTTTTTTGGCGGCGAATGAGTGCACTCGATACTCGAAGTGCTTCTTTCAACTTCATCACCGTGGTTTCAAGACGATTATGATCACACTTGAGCAAGATCCGTGGAATCATGCCACCTCGACCTGGGACGCTGAAGGAAGAAAGTCAAAGAATTTGCGAGACCCCAGAACGCATGAGTATTGTATAACGATGCTAAATGTAAATTAAATCCACCTTCGTTTCTGTGGAACATGCTGCTAACTACTATCTCCATCAAAAGACGAATGTCTTAGGTCTTGTCCCCTGGTTCACGATCGCTGGTCGTCTCATATACAATTACATCGATGACCAGGACCGATCCGTGCTGGGAAACAACGAAAGTTTCGCCAACTACAAGTATCCAAATTCGAATCTGTGGCACGATAAACCAGGATTTAGCAAGGAGAGATGGGCGTTCTGGAAGGAACGTTTGAAGTGGATTTCTCAGCAGGATGTATTGTTGCCGAAGACGCGGAGTACGGCTGCTATGCTTGTGGATTGCATGAATCAGATCGAAATCGATCCGCAGACGGAGATTTGGAAAAATAGAGTTTCATAAACAGCGGCCATATGTGGATATAACTCGGGACGATTCTTACAAGCCTGATGAGATAAGTCTAAGTTTCTAGGCATAAAGGCGTCTTGTGAAAACATCTACAACCTACATCCTACCCCCCTTTAACAGGCCTCGTTTCAGATTTTCTCGTTCCCCCCTTGTTCGAAAAAGCCATCTCACAAAACAGAGATTGCATGCGTTCTAACTTCACTGTTCCACTGCCTGGATTTAATTTGCAATCCTCCCTCCAATCAAGTGATTCTCCTGTCATTTAAGCAGTTTTAACTTCCGACTCGACACTCAGGTTACGGTGGATTACTTTACATCGATTCTTTGTGTTTTACTTATCTATTTGCACTTACTTCGATTTGTTTACTTGCAGTAACCTCTACTTTGTAGTATCCTCTACTTGCAGTGTCCTCTCTCGCATATTGTGCACATTTGTCTTGTCTTGTTGTGTATTTTACTTGAGAAATGAAGTTCGATGTCACATTGCTTGCTTCACGGTTGGATCATAATGGATTCTGTTCATGTTTTTGATGTTGTTACATTTTCAATCTGATTTGACTTACTGGACACTTTCCTGGGTCTCCCAACCTTTTGGGTAGTCTGAAATCTACAAGAAGGAGGTATGCGTATCTGACACGGTGGAAAAGGTATATTGAATTGATTTTAGGATAAAAAAAGAGCTTAGGTACGGCATAGCACGAAGTCAGGTAACAACATCGGAGTGACCAAGTATCTCCCTTAAAATAGATACATTACACTGCCGTATTGATCAACCTTCTCTCTGTGCCTTTTGATATAGCAACTTATTCTCCTGGCATTAGAAACTTTTCCTCCTTACAAGCTCTTTTAGATAACTTCACTATAAAAGACTAATGTGGCTTCTCTAAAGCGGTATACTCTGACTCTTCAAATCTACTCAACGACAATTCGCTGCTCCTCATCATCCTCGTCCGTTGATTCCTCATCCTCGACATCTGGTTTGGTCCCAAACGTGTCTCCTTTGTTGTGAGGCTTTACATAAACATCATTACTATAATAGATCTCGTATGCATGGACAAAATCCAAAACGTCTCCAACGGAGGAAGCACTCTTTGTTGTGTTCAAAACGTCGGTCAATTGGTCCAAAAATTATAATAGAGTAGAAATTACAAAGGCGTAAAATAATAATAAAGTTTAAGGAGGAGGCTTATTTAAGATACAGTTATAAAATAATAGATATTATGATGTAATAAAACTATAATATGATCAAAATTATAACAAAAGAGTTCATCTGCCTATGTAAATACCCAGAACGACGGTTTACCAAATCACACACAAGAAGTCTCTAGTCAATTGCGTTTCAAGTTCCATTACCATTACCCGCCATCGTTTCAATAATTCCACAAGCGAGGTAAGAGAAAAGCCATCTGAGGCTGCTGCAACAAAATCGCAAGCAATTCCATAAAAGAAGATCGACACTGGGATTCAAGATATGAGACTAGGTTTTCATTGCACTGCTGCTGGTGCCATGCATGTTCCGATCTACAAAACAGCATCTCAATCATGCTTTTAACCCCTGAACAAAATGCGGAGACCTTGTTTATTATCGAAATAAATGCATCAAGTCCGGGTTGACCAATTAAGATGCTATGCCACGGTCATTGAACCTTGCGACGCCGTTGGGCTTGTTGTCACCTCAGAAAATGAGGTCGTGAGCGTAGAGGGTAGAACGTCGCTTCGTGGCGTGAAACGAGTTTGAGGCTCACACGGAATCAGGACAATGCCCGTGCCACCACGACCTAAGCCACCAGATCGTCTTGATCACCAACTTCCCTGGTTGATCTCGTATTCTTTGCACTGTAGCTGCCGATGAAATGATATGGCGTCGCTAGTAGCTACATGCGCCCACTTCCTCGGTCTGTGCCTAATATTGCTTGTTTCCTACTTGAAACAGGAGACTTTCCCACTACTATTCTTCAAGCTATGGTCCAAGTGGAAGCGTCCACATCTTCGTATCTACCAATTACAAGTCTGTAAATCTAGGTCCATTGTCGGAGTTTCGTAGAAGCAGTTGCTAGAGGAATGTCCTATCGCATCTCGCGAACCTTAATGATGCTTGTTGGCGGGTAAATCCCTCACATCTGAAGATCATTTTGTCTCAGGCCAGGGCTCATCTGTCAACCAAGCTTCTTCCATCGTCAATACTTTCGGCTATGAGCTCTTGGCACTGAATCTCACTCTGTAGCAGCGAAGGCGCTTCCACGAAGTTCCTCTGAACCTTCGTTTCACCGACACTCAGTCTGAGCCACGATTCAGAACTTGAAGCCTAGTCCTGACAGGAAGAGAATCGAGGCAGTTCATTTGGATGTCTCGGGATCTGAATGTATAGACGAGTCAAGTTTTGAAAGATCAAGTGACCTGGACATCTGGCTCGAACTATATAAGATGCCAAGCTACAGCCAGGACCTGAGCTGCTCTTCATCCTCGACAAACAATCGACTCAATCGACTCACAGTTCACTTCCTCATCCTTCTCCTTCACTTCAAGCTCCCGTGAACTGGATTCATTGGGATTTGCATATCTATTGCTCTGTTACCTTTATTCCAGTCTTAAATCTATACCTCGACAGCCTTAAAATGCTCTCCAAAGTTCTCTTTCTCGCTCTCGCAGCATCGCCGCTCGTCGCCGCTCATGGCAAGGTTTCTGTCGTCGTATGCTCCACCACCTCAAAACGACTCTCTTACCATATCAAGGCAAACATACTGACAATCTGTTTAGACTGGTGATGCTGGTGGGAACACTACCGCTCTTGGTATCCAGGGAGGAGTAGTCCCAGGCGCAGGAAAAAACTCCCAGACCGAAGTCGACACCACACTTTTCAATCAACTCAACGCTGCCTCCAACGGACTGGGTAAGACCGAAGGTCAAGGCAAAAATACCGTCGACATGATGGCCGACGTAGTCGCTCAATCCGGCTCTACGGTCCCTCAAGTGAGCGCTTCGGGTGGAAGCCTCAGTGGAACTCTCCATATCGTCACCACTGACGGTGCTGGACCCTACACCGCCATCGTCGACCCGACTGGAACCGGCGAGTTTGCATCTGGTACCAAAGCCGAAGTCTCGCAACAGGTTCCAGGAAACTTCGGCGAGATCTTGCCTAACGGCCAAGTTCCCAAGTCTCGTCGCTGGGCTGCAGTTCTCAAGAGAGCGGGTTTGATGAGACGTGCTGCGAATGTTAACCAGGACTATGCAAGGCCCCCTTACCCTATTTTGTCTTCCCATATCATCGTTTCTCACAGTAACTAATACTGTCTCACAGCCCTTCACCGTCCAAATTCCAGCTGGTACTACCTGCTCCGGAACTGTCGGCGGTATGTCGAATGTCTGCCTCGTCAAGATGGCAAATCCCAATCCAGCTGGACCATTCGGTGGTGTATTCGCTATGCAGATTGCTAGCTCTGCGAGCAATACCACGGCGGCGGCTGCTGCTCCTGTCACGAGCGCTACAACTTCTGCGCCTCCTGCAGTTTCCACTGATGAAGGCGCCGCTAGCGGCAAGAAGGCCAGCAAGTTCCCATTTTAGGGAGAGATAAGAATACTGGTGATAGGCTTCTGCAGGGTAGTCGAGAAATACTTGGGGAGAAGACAGGGATTTGTATATATCCGTGTAACTTAGGAGTGTGCACTTTGTTATGATATATCTTCTATTTCCGTCACTAGGAGTCATGAACAGACTGGCTACCTATCCAGGCCTTCCTTCCTCAAGAGAACTGCATCCAGGTCATATAATTGTGGCGAAGCCGTACCCTATGTCGTCTTGCTGCATCTGTGAGTTCTAGGCTGTGGAGTGAAGTATTTAAGTTCTTTTAGTATATCGAGTGGTATCTCAGGAGGGAAGAGCAGTGGAATTGAGAATTCTATGTATATACGCAGTATACGTAATACAGGCTTAGTGTGTTCTACAGGAATAACTAACATACCTCTCTAGATCTTAAGCTATAATAAGAGGCTTGAATACCCCCTCTGAAGCTAGCAACTTAGGTACAAGCAAAATATAAGGAAAGATGAAGCAAAAACGAAGGTGTATGGATGGGTACTGAAGTGTCCCAAATAGGAAAGAATGAGGTAGTGTCGAAGGCACTGTTGCTGTCGTAGGTGCTGTCGCTGTCGAGTGAACTGACGTGGTTTCCAACTTATATATTTGAGTTCGGCTAAGTGTAAGAACTCGTTGGTTGGAGGGTCCTACGAAGGGGAAGACGATACAATCCTGAACCACACAATACTTATCGCGAGTACGGCGGCGACGACTAGTGTCAAGGACTCCCCGAGTATGAACGAGAAGAGCAAGTCGATGCTCTATATATACTGTCGCTAGCTTCCGAGCTAGTCCCGAAATTTCCTTGCACGTGAGGACCCACCCCCAGCGAGCCCTGCGAGCTGGCTGGAGACTAAGGCAGATGAACGTTGCCCCAGCGAGCCTGCGAGCTGCAAGCACCTCGTAAAAGAGGATTCTATTGAGATTGTATGGAACTTGGGTTCTTCGTAGACCTTGGTACATGCCGTCCGCATTACCAGCAAAGAGACAGCTGTTTCCACCAGCAGCGAGGGACTGCTGGAACATCCAGTTCATCTTTCCGGAAGGCTGCATGGCTTCCAACGAAATACTAAGGTTAAAAAATAAAAAGTGAAAAGTGAAAGAGAAAGAACCTACGGAAATGGGAAGAAATTGTTCAAGAAGTCGAAGTCAAAGTTGAAGTCGAGGCTAGAGATATAAGGAAGAAGAAGAAGAAGAAGAAGAAGTTAGAGGAAGGGGGGAATTTATATTCTTGACCCTTCAAAATTGACCAGACGCTCGACCATTGTCTTGTATTCCTTTTCCATTGTAGCTCAGAAACCGGCAGAGTGTGGGTGACGTAGTATTTCAGCCTACGTACGAGGCTCTGGAGGTAGCTGTGAGTGGTGTATTCACTCGCGAGTAGTCCCAACTTCGTGAGAATTCATTACCAGTATAAAAGACTTAGAAGCATGTCTTCTGAGTGCTCAAAGTCTGGTACAAGCAGAAGTGATGGGCTCCCTTACACGAGGAATGCCATGGGAGGCCGTCTGACCCTTTCCCCTGTGATCTCATTGGCTGAACTGACATCGCCATTGAGGAGCCTTCTTCCTTTTCATTTCTCCCTCCTCTTCAGTATTGCGTGATTGCACTTGCTTCATTTCTGAGTCAGAGGTGCGACTCAATTGTAGGCTGTGAGAGGTGAGAAGGTGACTTTAATGTGAGCTCTAGGCTGTGGAGTCAAGTATTTGAGTGATATCTCAGGAGTGAAGAGCCAAGGGAAGTGTGAATTCTATGAGTACATGATCCATAGGTTCAATTGATAGCGTTCCACGAGTGGTGAGGAAAGTAGAAGTATTATTGGTGAAATGTTTTGAGCAAATTCGTAATCAATTGTATAGTCTAATTAAGGGGCCATAGCATAGAGGCTAGGATAGTACACGTCTTAATATTGCCAAGCAAACGCTGCTTTTTGTCCCCTTCTCGCCATGTGGAAAGCGAAGCGTTCGCCATTATGTAAAGGCACTGATGACTTCCACTATTATGCAACCACTACCTTTAGTCATTGCAGTCACACAAACCATTATTTGAAGCTTATTATACAGCACGTTCCCGGATTGCATCATGATCCTCAGTTTCAACGGATAACACAAGGATAGTTCGTGAGCATCATCGAATTCATAAAGCTACTTGGCGCTAAGAGTCAAGTCTGAATAAAGCAAGTATTCAGAAAACACACCTCCGATCATTCTCGATCACCCTGCACTTGGGGCCAAAGAGATCCAACCATAGAACGAAACAACCCAGGAGAAGCCTGCGGTAATTGCTTCGGTCATTTTGTATGGTGGCGAGCCAGGTGGTGAGTGCAATATCTCTTTTTCACATCGCCACGGTAGATCCAACTCGCATCACAGACTTCACCTCATCGTCAATCAACGGTCCCTTGTATTCTTTCCTCCCTCTGATCCAATACCATATAATGCTGAAAATGATAACGCCCCCAGTAACGAGAACAGAATAGTTCATCGTCGACGCATCAACAGGTGTGACAGGGGGCCAAACAGACCAGAATATCACAAAGATCATGTACAAGCATGCGTAGGCGTTGTTGATAATGCCTAGAATACCCGGAAGATGCCAGGGGCCCCAGATCAACTGAGCTTGCGCAATTCCTTCCTCGATGTCTGCATCTAGTGCAAGGGCAGGAGTACTTCCGTCACTCTTCTCTCCTTCAATTTCTTTGCTTGTTTTTTCGGTCATGGCTATGGCTGCTGATGATCCGGGTGGAAAGTTCGTCTCTGGATCTAGCTGGAGATCTTCAGCTTGAGTACCTGCTCGTACAACGTTGCCTTTAATACGGTGATAAAGCAATAATGCACATGGGAGAAAATAGGAGCCGTAGAAGCCGGTGATGGTAAGAGATATCACGTCATTGAAGGCTGTGTAAGAGCCGACGTAGATCAAGGTCAGAAGGGCAGCGAAGAGTGTGACGACGCCAACTGCGATAACTGGAACTTGAGTGCGTGGCTCAACCTTGCTGATGAATCGCGAAAATGGTGTTCCTCGATCTCGAGCGAAAGACCATGTCATTCTTGAAGCTGTAGTTGTAATTCCAGTTGCGCATGCCCAAGTCAGAGCTAGTACAATTGCGACCATTGTTGTAGCACCTGCTATATTCTTGACACTGTCAGCAAAGATTTGAATGAAAGGGAATCCAGTATCTGTTCCGAGGACTGTATCAACATCCCCCAGACAAAAGAGTACTGTGAGCATCATGACAAAGCCGATGAGGCCATTCTGTGAGATTATGAAATTAGCATTTGCTCGCTATGTTCAAGGAGGTCCATATCAGGTAAAAATTTCACTAGCTTGTGATATTATTATGAACGAAGTGTAGTGGTTTATTGAAAGCTTACCAGAATCATGCTTCCACAAATCGCTCTTGGAATATTCAATGCTGCGTTGGAAATCTCTTCCGCCATATGAACGGAGGCATCAGCCCCGACAAAGGTTGCAACGTTCCCTAAGAACCCCACACAATACGACAAGCCTTGAGTCGACCAACCCCCTTCGTTCAAACTCGTGGTAAAGACGTCAGAAACAGATCCATGCGGTGAGTATACCCACAGGACTGACAAGATAGCAATAAATCCAGCGACGTGGAATACCAGAATGAAGATTTCGAATTTCGGCAGAAGGCCAGGAACAACAACGTTGATGAATATGGCGACTGCAATAACCAGCCAAGCCAAGAGTGTTCCTTGCCATTGCTTGCCATCATAATCAGGATTATCGAGGATTATCAGTCCTTGGATCATCGTTCCAGCGAATATCGATTCCGTGGCTACTGTTGCAATCCATGCAAGTGACGTTAGCCACCCAATGATGTAACTTGAAAATATCTTGTAACGAGGCGGCGCGAGCATGTAGACCTAGAGTCAAATTTGAAGTCAGTATTCGTAAATGGAGGCGTTACTTGAATGGTGACCATTTCTGAGTAGTGCTGCGGGGGAGCTGCTAACCCAGTAATATTGCCCTCCAGCAATTGGCGCCATGGAAGCAAGCTCAGAAATGACCGTATACACCGACAGCGTCGAAAGCCATGCGAGTAAGAAGCCATACACTAGGCCTGCTGGTCCTCCATTGTTGAATCCCTGACTGAAAAGTGCAAGGACGGTCTCCCATGTGATCAGTTCACAGACTGCAAAACCAAAGATCGATATGAAGCCGAATCGTCGCTTCAACACTTGCTTCTTTCCTAGACGAGCCAAACGGTCTGTATCCGAGTTCTTGTCGCTGAGGCGCTCGGTATCCATGATATTGAATGTTTATTGACTCTGGTGCAATGTCATAATATGGTTGAGGTCGCGTGGGGTCTTTCAATTCGGCAATGCTGCTTTGGCGAGAGCTTAAGGGTTGTAAGATAGCTATTTACTGGAATATGCTCTTTCGTGGAACTTTATAGGACAGATTTGAAGACTTTTGAAGCTGGAAAATCCCAAAAAACTTGGTTAGCCGGGGGTAGTCCGACTAAGAGCTGTTTAGGAAGAAGCTATGATTGTCACACGACCACGCTTGTCTTCAGTTCTCTCCGCACAATGCAGCAGTACTGTTTTGAATCTTCAATCGATTGACTAAGAGCACAGATACGGATGTGTTGCGCGTACGACAGATAGGTGTAAGTATTTGAAGGATGGAGGGCTGCGAGGAAGGAATTCTTTACTCCACAAGGACTGGTGTGCATTAGCGCTATCTCTTAGTTTATAATCCTTCCTACATTCTTGGCTGAAGAATAGGCACGTGACTGTAGATCCTGTGAAGCTCCCGAGATACCGTATGTGGAGTGAAATTCCCGAGTGCGGGGTTGGGAGGTTTGTGGAGTTTCAAGTCTCTGTCGAATTCTGCAATTGTCAATTTCCATAGGGATTTTAGCATCTTCAGAATTTCTCACTATGCATTCCAACTGATTGCTGTTTGCAAAGGCTTTCCATACAGTCAGACCAGGATCACGTCCATATCTTGTCCCAGAAGCCACCCGGGGAATTCCCAAGGATAATATGCTCTTGGGCGAAGTTTGTGCTAACGTGCTCAGTATGGTGAAGCACCTGGCTTATGGATGAAAGAAAAATGCTGTGTCTCTTTAAGATTTTAGGTTGCTGGCCGTTTATTTCTCGATGAGCAAGCCTAGGGATATGTACTTTAGAATCTCACCTTGAGAACTTATTTTTCGTAGGGCTAGTGATAGTAAAGGTATTGGAAATGAATGGAAAGAATTCTGCTTGGTTCAGAATTTTGCAGAGCGATCACACAGTTGAAGCAATGAGAAAGCGAAAGCTCACCATTTAATTACAGCCGAAAGCTTGCAAATAGAGAATATCTTGTGCTGATACAGGCTGAATGCCGGTATTCCGCGGCACTGTACCTCGATATTCCCTCATGCCTGTGACCAGTCTCCAGATCCAATATAGTGAATGATTTCAATACCCGAGCGTGGGGGGAGATACGTGGAGGAGGTTCAGGTCAGACTTTGAATTCGGGAAATAATCACCCAGTAGAAGTAAAGGATCATAGAAGGCCACGAACGGCGGCCCTAGAGAATAAGTTTCAACTCTCTGGCTCCGCCTTCGGAACGAAGGGCTGAGAGTTACGCAGATGCGAAAAACTTATTCATATTCTTTCAGCTTGAAAGATAGAAGCTCAAGCCATAAGCAACGCCACATGATGCAGCTTGGTGATACAGACGACGCGTCTTCTTGAGAAATCCTCTTAAATAGTAACACTGAGAACGGTAGATAGGTCATAGATCCATATTCATGATTTCTTTTCGAGGGCCAAAAATCGAGTCGTGAAACCGTACTAGTAAACGGTGGGCCGCCGATTGAAGGGATGGTAATGCGAACAGGAACACAAAGTCCTGTACCCTTTGCAAGCGGTGAAACAGAGCTTGCCATGTCTTACAACCTGGCATTGAGTTTGGAGGATGACCAATGATTAACACCGGATTGGCCATCCAAGGGAGTGTAGCCGTATGCTGCTGAATGTCCGCGCCCAGGAGCTGAGCCATCTTGCCGCTACCGGTATTTGCAGTGGACCTTCTCCGCAGTGGGATAGGAAGTATCGTGGGCCCTAGGACCCGGTTACTGGCTTTTGGTGACATATTGAGGCTCCCATCATTGTTCCCTATCTCTTCATTGGAGTTCGATATTTGTTGCTTGATGCGACTTTATTCTGCTGGGTTAAAGTACAAGAGCGACCCCAAAACCGAATGGCCCGAGTTTTAGCGTTGTTGGCTCCTCACAGATAAGTTCTTCTATCTCGCGATCGCACACTACAATCAATAAGCCAGTTTCCCGCCGGCGTATGTGCGTTCAGTGGCATATCCGAATAACGACAATGTTGAGCAGCAGCAAGGAGAGATCCGCGGAACTTGCCTTTCACCCCAAGAACATCCGCCGCATCCTACCAGAATGTCGAAGCGGACGGCAGACGACGACGACAATGGCGCTGCCAAGCAGATCAAGACTGAACACCCCGAGGAGTTCTCAAATGCTGTAAAGAAGCGATTGCAATCATCTTCTAGGACAGGTCAGGCTTGCGACCGGTGTAAGGTGAGATACCCAGTTATGGATGGAGGCGGAAGGTTTTTGACGTCGAGGACCGCTGGGAGAAACTCTTCGAAATGCGCAGGTGTCCTGCTCAGAGCTGAAAAATAATTGCTCGTCATATGAACTGAGAGGGTTTTGGAGCAGCATGAGCATTCAGAAGTGTCTGAGCCATAGCGACGGGGCATCGTGGGCACTTCGACGTGGGGCATTCAGTGCTAAACTCAAGAACTAATTCCTTCTGCAGATCCGAAAAATTAGATGCGATGGACTTCCGGGCGGCTGCTCCCCTTGCTTGCAGAACAATACAGAATGTCGGACCACCGATCGAATTACGGGGCGCGCAACATCTCGAGGCTATGTTGAAGGACTCGAGCAGCAGAACCGCGACTTGCAACTTCGGGTGCAGGAAATGGAACAACGGTTGGCGCGGAACGGCGGTGAGACGAAGGGTCAAAATGGATACCAAAATACAAACTACGAATATACACAAGCGCTGTCTAATGCCCAACGCCTGCCATTCAGGTCGTCTACCGAATATCCCCAAGCCAGAGATGCTTTGGCAGCCCAGCAGCAGGAGACAAACATGTTTCGGACCTTGCCCACATTTCGCGCTGGATGTACTGGAGACAATTATCTCGGTGTATCACCCGGAAACTCTAACCTGAGCTCAATCAAAGGCACCTCTCTATCTATCCTAGGGATGGAGATTGATATCGCCGACTTTCCCTCAATCGATATGGATGAGCCTGACTCATCAGTTTTTCATCCACAATTATACAACAAATCATATCAGGCATTCTTGCAGACTGCACTAAATATAAACCCGAGAATCGAGAAGGTCGACTTACCATCAAGGAGCGATGGCTTAATGTATGCTCAATGGTATTTCCGCGCTATCAACGCCTACCTTCCAATTCTTCACAGGGGCACATTCATGAAGCTCGTAAGTCAAGTGTTCGAAATACTACTCATTTGCTAACATCCACAGTTGACACGGATTTACGATGATCGGAATTTTCAGCCTACCACAGCAGAGACCGTAATGGTTCACATGGTGTTTGCTATCATGTTTTTCCAATATGCAGTCCGGAACTGGGAAGATGAAGCACAGCAGACCAATCTTAACACTCAATCAAACCTGCACTATCACTACTCTCTCGGCATGTTTTACCAGCTGTCTTGTAGCCATACAGTCCAGGACGTTCAAGCCCTGACCATGATTTGTGCCCATCTTCGGAACTTTCCAAAGCCCGGCGCAAGTTGGATGCTAGCTCAAACAACAATGGCATTGGCAGTGGAACTTGGTCTGCATCGATCTTCGAAGAGATGGGCCCCTGATGCGATGCCAAATCCTCTTGATATTGAGATGCGGAAGCGCATTTTCTGGGGATTAATGGCAATCCATGTCACTCTAAGTGGTAAGCTAGGCCGACCAATGCCTTTCAGAATGGCGGATTTCGACGTCGAGATCCCCGAGCCAATTGACGATGACTTGCTCTCTGAGAATGGCCTTGACACCTCCAGACCTGGAAGATGTCTTCACACAATTGGTCTACAAGCGTGGCGAATTGTTCCTCTATACTTAGAAATGTATAGCACGATTTACGCCGTTCGACGTCTACCAGATAACTATATATCAGAGGTCAATGCCTTGGAGGCGAAATTACGCGCTTGGAAAGATGGTATCCCTGCATATTTAGTCAATGGAGAGGCTGGCGAGAACGAGCAGGAAGGACGCTGTTTTTCTCTCTACTCTCAAGTATGGGCCCTTGAATTTCGACTGCTTCTTCGCCATCCTTCGGTCTCTTTGACCAACGACGCCACTTTCTGTGCCGAGAGTATGCGAGTTTGTGTTGAATCCTCTCGACAAATGCTCGGCGTCGTACGGCAACTTCAGAAGTTAAAGAGTCTAGATACAACATGGTATAACACCGCTATCTATGTTATGGCCATTACGACTACTCTATTTGCACAATGGGACAAGCGCAGTGAAATCTCACCAGCTGATTTGGCGGCATTGAGAGAGGAAATGGAAATATGGCTGGATATCATGGCAGATGTCGGATCACTCCTTGGTACGTAGATCTCTACTGAGCAATTTCTACTTGACTAACATTTTTAGGCTCCGGCCCACGCCTGCGAGAAGCTGTTCGTGTTGTCACGGATGGAACCCTCGGCCTGTTAAGCAGAAGTCTTCCAAGTAAATCTCAATCTGGCTATGTCAACACTATAGAAACCAAACCTTCACATCGAAAATCGATTTCCAATACCAAAAATACCTTCTCGGACACTCCCCAGACCTACCAGTTTGATAATGCCGCCACTAACAGCAACTCCAACGAACCTCCAACCTCGACCTACGTGCCACCCGAAGGTCAGCTGACGCATCAGCCTACTTCCTACCCTGCCGCAACTCAATATTCAACGTTCCCCGACTCATCTAGTACCCCAGCAATCGCCTACACTCCCGCAAACAATTATGCTTCCTACCGTGCATCATCAGATGTTGAAGCGCCACTGCTCGCCACCTATGCAACGCAGACGCCTCAAGCTCCACAAAACAACTGGCATAGAAGTAACTCCCACTCCCAACCCGTTTACACTGGCTCTTCAGCATGGCATCAGTGGACCACTACAATGACGGGCAACTTGGGACCCAATCTTGATTCTCAAGATTGCTACTCAGCGAATGCCCTGATGCAGCTTGGTGGTCGCGCTGATGGCACCCAGGCGAATGGGAGCATTGCAGAGCTGACGACCGGCCATCTCAGTCAATCTGGAGAAGGTTTACCTGTACATTGGCCTATGAATCTCTTTGATGCTTGATTGAATATCATGGAGCTATGTATTGATAATGTTTTGACTATGATGTGTATAATTGCTCTGGCTGGCGTTACCCGGTAAATACCAAGGGTTTCTGTAGATCATGGCGTGACGGAGGAGTATCTATTAATTAGCATTGTATAGGAAATTGCTGTTGTACGTAAAAACTAAATGAAGTAAATAAATTTGGATCCTCGTGTTGGTCCTGCGATCTTTATGGCTTTTCTTTATGGATTGGGAGAGTTTCATGAGGAATTCTAAGTTTTTCTCCACGCCTGGAAGACACTCCAGCTTTTCAAGGTTTCGGAATAGTAAGGTTCTAGTAAATCAGTCGATCGCTTTAAGTGCGAGACAGTGAAGGAGAAGTTGGCACTTCACCTCATGCGCTCTGTTTATCTTGGATATTCTTTTTTTCGCGGATGGGAATCTATCATCAGTCGTAAAGGTCCGTGTCGAAAGGAGGAAGGAGTGGTTCCCAGAAAGCCCGGTACATCAACCTCATCATTGCTTGAGAGATGAGAAGTAATACTTGATAGGGTAAAGAGCGTTAATGAAGAGCTTGCTCTGAAGGCAAGCTTTTGGCTGATAGATGTTTTGGCATATTCTTCTATCAAATGCGAATCGGAATAAGTGGACGAAAAGAATAATCAATTTGGCTTGTACTTATCCCTGAAAACACAGTCTCGACTAGCTAATCTATTATAAAGTAATTAATTAAGATAGACATCTTGAAGAAGTCTTATATAACCCTGAAAAAGAAAGAGTATTTGCACGCAGCTAAAGTATTAGGATGCATCTACATAACACGACCTCAGTTAGATTACCTGGGGCACTCCCAAAAGAGTAAAGACCTGGAGATCGAAGAGGTATGGAAGTGTGAATGATAGGTAGGTAGGGATATTTGATACATACGGGAAGCTGCGAAGGCTAGTGACACAGCCACCTCAATCGGAGTGAGCCTTGCTCAGGCTTGCTGCAGGTTGACGGGACAGGCAACCCTTGGAAAGCTGATATTTGGACTGATTCACGACTCTAAAAAAAATGCAAACGGCGATTCACTCATGGATTAGATCATGAGTGAACCGTTTGGTCTCTCTCCTACTTCCATTCACCTCAAATATCAAATATCCAAAGAATCCTGCCCGACCCCCGCAGTCAAGCCGTAATGGATCTCAAAGCACCCCCTCCATCATTCGACTCGCCTGAGAGTTCAGCGCCGTCCTATTCCCCATTCAAGACCTCATTCGCCTCAATCTCTCTCCACAAAAGCGATCGCATCCGCCTCCTCCAGTTTCCTCAGCCAGATATCGTCGCACTCCGTGGCATCATCAAGAAATCATGGCCACGAGGCATCCAAGAAGAACGACCGTATGCCTCTTCCTACGAGTTTAAGCTCAGTGGTTACCCATGGAGCGGACAAGGCAGTGATGCGATCCCCTCTCGAATCGTAATGCGAGAGATTTTCGCATACCTATTCTCTATCGGCTGGATCCTGCACGCAAGTACGGATATCAGCAAGAAAGAGTTCGACAAAGATACTCTCGTCTTCCGCAAACAACAGATGCCTCCTCCTGCTAGCGAATGGATTAGTATCTCGTTCAATCATAGGGATCGGTTGCGGTTAATTGGCGCAAGCCCAGAATTAATAGCTTCGTTCAGGGAATTGTTGAAGAGAATGAAGTTGTTGCAGGAAGAGTTCTGGAAAGAGAAGCATAATAACGCATGGGAGTTCAAGCTTAATGGATATCCGTGGCACGCTACGGGAGAAGAGACTGTGAAGACGAGGCTGCTGGTATTGAGGATGGTGGAGACGTTGGAAGTGCATGGTTGGAGTCTGTACTCGAGTCTGGATCAAAGCAATGGCCATGGAGAGAATACGAGTGAGGCGGATAGTTGGTTTTGCGTCAAAGACAAGGAATGGGTACCAGGAATGGCTGTTTTTCATCGGTGAGGCTCCATGGGGAACTATGGATTTCCCCGAATGAGGTCGAGGTTGATATTGTAACATGCATTATTGCAGCATGGCCTTCTTGTACGAGCAGCGGTTCACTGGTAAAGGATAGCAAACCAACACTCGTGGAATAACCAGGTAGGAAACCGTTACTTGTACCTAAGATGCGAGGCTCATGTCAATGGAAAATGTAACCGTCATCACACTTCGGAAAAGAATCCGAGCATACACAAATATACCCCGACTCCGACCACATTTCGAATCAGACCCTGTACCACAGTGAGACCCTTCCAAGACGGAGCAACGTTGGGCCAGTTTGTAGGGTCAGCATCTCCTCCCGCGTTCTCAAGCCTCGGCTCCACTGCCCAGCACGTGTGCTTGTAAGGTTAGTATATTGATATTGTTGAGACAGCCTCGACGTCTCATCAACCTTCCCTTATAATTTCCTATCAAAATGTCTTTCAAAACCGCCATTCTCGAACCTCGCATGACCAAAAAGCCACCCTTCACTGTCGAAGTGGTAGGATGTCCACCCGTCGAAGGCGAGACGATTCCACGGCGCAATGCTAGGTCACCTAACAAGCTCCTCTCACAACCAGAAGATGGTATCGCGACGATTTTTGATGTGGTCCAGAAGAGTGCGGAGAAATATGGGGATGCAAAGGCTGTGGGGACCAGGAAGATAATTAAGACGTATAACGAAACGAGGAAAGTCAAGAAAGTGATTGATGGTCACGTGCAGGAGGTTGATAAGAGTTGGACGTATTTTGAGCTTAGTGGGTATAGCTACTTGAGTTTCAGGGAGTATAAAGCAATGGTGCTTCAGATGGGTGCGGGTTTGAGGAAGTTGGGACTGGGAAAAGATGATAGGGTTCATATGTTCGCTTCGACCAGGTAAGTACCTTCAGCCTGGAGACGGGATTGTGCTGATTTTGTAGCGCGAATTGGCTTTCGATCGCTCATGGAGCAATGTCTCAATCCATGCCAATTGTCACTGCATATGATACACTCGGTGAGGAGGGATTACGGCATTCACTCGTTTCCACCAAACCGAAAGCAATCTTTCTCGAACCCCATCTCATCAAGATGCTTGTCAAAGTTCTGAAAGAAGCTGATAGCATCAAGTATGTCATCTACAATGATATTAACCACACCCCAAAGGAAGAAGATGTCGAGGCTGTGAAGAACTTGAACGCCACAATCATCAGCTATGAGGAATTGAGACGGATGGGCGATTTCAATCCCGTCGATCCAGCACCACCATCTCCAGAAGATCTTTGCTGTATCATGTATACTTCAGGTTCGAGTGGATCACCTAAAGGTGTTCCCTTGACGCATCGCAACGTCGTCGCAGCAGGTTAAATACCCTCCCATATCCCAATCCAGACTCTAGCTAATTGTGCCAGTTGCGGGTGCGACTAGTATAGTGGGAGATTACATTGGTCCCGGTGATGTTCTTCTAACTTATCTTCCTCCTGCACATATTTTTGAATTTGTCTTTGAGAATGCTTGTTTGTACTGGGGTGGTACTATGGGCTACGGTTCACCTCGAACGCTGTCAGAGGCAAATTGTAGGAATTGCAATGGAGATATCAAAGAGTTGAAGCCGACTCTCTTAGTCGGGATTCCAGCTGTTTGGGAGACTGTGAAAAAAGGTGTCATTGCAAACGTGAACAAGGGAGGCGTTATTGTTCGGACAATGTTTTGGAGCGCATTATACGTCAAACAGTAAGCTTGATTTCCGCGTTGTGATTTCAGCCTGACTTTGGTAGATTCCTAATGGCTAATGGACTTCCTGGCTCTGGGATCTTGGATTCGGTGGTTTTTAAGAAAGTCAAAGAAGCGACAGGTGGAAGAATGAGATTCTGCATGAGCGGAGCTGCGCCGATCGCCAAAGAAACCCAAGAGTTCATCTCATTAGCTATCTGTCCAATGATCAACGGATACGGAATGACAGAGACCTCAGCGTAAGCAGCAATCCTCATTTTGGTTTCGTACGCTAATCTGGTCTTAGCATGGGAGCCCTGTGTGATCCAATGGCTTGGACTACAGACGCTCATGGCGATATCCCAGCATGCATTGAAGTCAAACTTGTAGACTTCCCAGATGCAGGGTACTATTCAACAAACAAGCCTCACGCCCAAGGCGAAATTTGGATTCGTGGCGAGAGTGTGCCAGACAGCTACTACCAGAACGACAAGGAAACAGCGGAGGGAATGGCAGCTGGCGGTTGGTTCAAGACAGGTGACATTGGGCAGTGGATGGAAAATGGCCATCTCAAGATTATTGACCGGAAGAAGAACCTCGTCAAAACTCTCAACGGAGAATACATTGCATTAGAAAAAGTAAGACTCATTAATCCTTTGAGAAGCGCGGCTGACTTTAATAGCTTGAATCCGTGTACCGCTCTGCAACAGTCGTTGCAAACATCTGTGTCTATGCATCTATCAACGAAACGAATCCAATTGCAATAATTGTACCTGCCGAGCCAGCACTGAAAAAACTGGCCGATTCCATCGGAGTGCAAGGGCATGGACTAGAAGACCTTGTGCATGATCCTCGGATTCAAGAGGCGATTCTCAAAGAGCTACAGGCTGTTGGAAAGAAAGCAGGCTTGGCGAATATGGAGGTCATCTCTGGAGTGGTTCTGGCAGATGAAGAATGGACACCGCAAAATGTGAGTCTTAGTCTTCACAGTTCGCACTTTGATGCTAATGGATGAACTAGAATATGGTTACTGCAACGTCGAAGCTTAATCGGAAGGGATTGCATGATAAATACAACAAGGATATTGAGAAAGTGTACAAGCAAAGCCGGGCTTAAGCAGCGAGACCAACGGACTCAGGGGGCGTTCATTCTCAATGAAGAGCATCGTTAATTATTTTGCCCTCTAAGGTGCAGAAATCGTTGGGTTGACTTCCGTGATAACTCCCGCTTGCTTCAGTGAAGAAGCAGGCGATGGATATCATCCTAGGCCCCTCACATCGTCGATTACTAACCATACGTCGAAGCAGAGTCGAAGCGATTACTGATCAGGGGAAAAATGGTGTTAGGTACATACATATAGGCCGATCACCATCACGATCATATCACATGACCTGAAACCTCCGAATCATTGAGCGCAGTCCCGAAATAGTACGCGAGTAATAGTGGGCCTTCGCATCCCACGATTATGAGCCGCGGCACGGATGCGTGGTCTCCACATTTCACACACCTCTTCAATGTTCAGCCCACCATGCTTCGAATTCCCAATCCTCATGTTTTATCCTCAAAAATGACATGGCACCAGCCGTGGTCATCGAGGACTATTACGCCATCCTTGAGGTGTCTCAATTTGCATCGCTCGAGTCGATACGGGAGTCATACAAGAAGCTTGCTTTGAAGTTTCACCCTGATAAGAACAGAGAGGAGAGCGCTACTTCGGATTTCCAGTTACTGGTGAGGGCGTGGGAGACGTTGAGAGATCGAGCGAAGAGGGCTGAATATGACCGGAATTATGCAAGACTTCCAAAGAAAAGTCGAGGCCAAGGTCTGAAGAACGAAGATGAGAAGCTACGGAGGAGGCGAGAAGAGGCCGATAGGGAGGCAATGTCTCGCTCGGCACAGGAGGAGAGCTTAGCTTCACCATTGAGCGCGGATGAGGTCAAGAGGCGAGAAACAGCCAAAGCCTGGCAAGCGACTATTCGAGAAGACTACCTATCTCGCCTTCAGACATGGATTGAGTTTCGAAATCAAAAACTCCCCCGAGTCATAGAGATTCGACGGATCTTACGGCACCAGGAAAATCAACTAAACGCTCAGACGCTTGATAGCGACGAAGAGATGACTCGGAAATTCCATGAAGCCATAGAACGTTCATGCTCGGCTGGCCGGAAAATTGATCCTGCTACAACACTGTCTCAGCTGCTCGAGGCACGAAGGGCCTATATACTGAGACTTACTGGAACCATTAATGAATACCGCCAACAGTTGGGGCAGCTGCTTCTCGAGTTAGAGAATGACAGACGGCGATATGAAGAAGAGGAAGGGCGAGCCAGGACACTCCGTATTGAGCGAGCTTTGGAACTCATTGGTCCACGAGACCCGAAAGCTCCATTATTCAGCTTGATTGATCGAAGAGGGAAAGCAATCAATTGCTGGAAGTCGTTGTCGAGGATCAAGCCGGCCGCAATGTTCTCCACTCCGCCTGGATCGATCGATGAAGGTCCCTGGCACAAGCCTGGCGATTGGGGTCGTGCCAGTGGCGAGCAAACTTGTGGAAGATGTGGACAGCGGGCATTCCATCTTATCCCAGAGTGTAGCCCTTCGCAATGTCCTGGGTGTGGCATGATCACCTGCATCAACTGTCATCGGAGCCTCAGGCTTTTGCAAGAGTATGAGCTTTGGATCACAAGCCCTTTTAGTCCTGCGAAGGATTACTTTTTCTCCATTGTATTTGATACTGGAGCGAAGCCATCGAAAGCATGGCCAAGTGGGCCGGGCTTTGATGAGCCTTTCGAAGACTCTGATATTTGACATAAGGTCGTTTGGTGGTAGATGAACTTCCATGTACCCTGAAAATTTTTGGTGGGCTTTGAGATACCATGTTGCACGTAGCCTGTTCGGGCATAATCTGCGTTAAGGAGCTGACCACGAGGCGTCTCATGTATACTCCCTCGAATGTATGGAAGCATTGCGTTAACAAAACATTCCCATTCTTCATTCCAACGTTCAAATGTGACCTAGTCCGAGAACCGCATCGCTACTTGTGAGCTTCCGTCTCACTCTATCCCCAAACTAAGAAGCAGGATACTGTTTCTCCTGCTTCGACAAACTGAGAGCTGAACACAGTTTATAGATATTCCCAGCTGCAATCAAAAACATTTTGCCATTATGCTTTGCACAAGATGCTACCAACCAGACCTCTGCTCGTTACTAAGATGTTCGTGAAAAGCCATGGCAAGTCACGTCGCTGATGAACAGAACCTAAGATTCGAGCCTGTGTTCCATATTGAGAGAGTAAACTCAGCATGCACCTTGTTTCGGATTTGAACAACACATCGAAGCTTTTATTTCTGATGATAGCCGGGACGAGAACGCAGCATTACAAGTGTGATCCCACTTGAACTTGCGGATTGGGAGTGCAACCTGCATGACCGTCGTCGGCCGGATTTATCCTCAGCCATTTTACCAGAAAAATGTTTCTGTAAGCCTGGCAAAGCTCGAGAAGCTGAAATGCGCCTATATTGGTCGAAGCTTGTCTGATGTGCCCGAGGTTTACGGGCAACCTCAAGGAACTGATCCATTAAATAATGGGCTTCAGATGCTTTCGAGTTACTTCTCAGTGAAGAGGATGACAAAAGCCAAGGGGTACGTACTGTACAAAGAAGCTTGATTATATTTATAAATGATTAATTTTACAGAAAACTCCGACTAAACCCAACCATAGAGAGAGAACAAACCCGCTAAACGAAGAAACATAATCAAAGCTCCTCCACGGAACGCTGTAAAAACCACGGACACTCCCACTGTATCCTACACTACTCCGCCTTTACCATTAGCCTCCAGAGAACCCCCGCCAAAGACAATCGCAGATATCATCGACAAGCATTAGATCGAGTTTTCGATTTTCCTCAAGAAAGCAATGATTGCATCACTCATTTGCTGCAGACCCGGTTGTTCCAGCGGATAATGTCCCGCATTCTCTAACTGCACGACAGTCACGTCAACCTTCTTGACTCTGTTCAGAAAGAACTCGCTCAGATGGAAAGGAGTCCACTTGTCTTCGGCGGGTTGTGTAAGGAGTATTGGGCAAATGGTGAATTCCTCGGGTGGAACAACCGGCTTGTAGCTCATGAAGGAGGAGAGGAAACGCATTGACGTCCATGCTCCCGCCGACGTTTTGTCGGCCATAAATATCTTCATTGCTTTAGGGCTATTGGACAGAGCCCACATCTTGCTGGCGAGATAAAAGGGGATCGAGATCATGTTCAACAGTGGGATTGGCGCAAAAAGATGGGCCGATGGAACACCCACTCGGCTCATGAAGAGATTGCGGCAACTCTCATCTCGGACTTGTTGGATTTGAGTATCCAAGAAGGTCATGCCGATGATTCCCTTGACTTTCTTATTGAGTGCAGCAACGTGGTACGTGAGCATTCCACCAGCACTCAGGCCATAAAGAACAATTGGGCGGGGATCGTGTTCCAACTCAGAGTCCACGAACTCATTGCCAATATTGACCCAGTCCTCGTAAGAGACAGTGGCATGGCTGGCGACTTTCGTCATTCCGTAGTTGGGCATATCGATGGCCACAATTTCAAACCCAGCTTTCAAAAGCGGTACGCCCAGGATCATGGACATTTGGCGCCCGTTGGTGCCGACTCCATGGTGCAAGATAACTCGGACTTTGGCTTCGGGATTCCTCCATCTGTCCAAGTGTATCGTGTGACCGCGATGCTCCCACCACTCCTCAACAGGCTTATGGGTTTCATCAAACTGAAGAGATGCTGGAAGCAACTTTTGAATATTTTTCCAGGTGGATTGGGTTTCGTAGGTGGGGGGTGACATGATGAAAGGGAAGAACTATTTCAAAGTAATTCTCTGGCTTTTACTATATGAATGTTGATTGTTGATTGTTGCTTGTTGCTTGTTGCTTTTCGTCTCTTGTATGAACGATGATGAGATGTGACTGATGAGCTGTTTAATGTGCAGTTTGCAGGTCTTTTATTCCTGAAGTCGCATGAAGAATATCGCGGTAGGAACGCCTTTCGGATTTTGTGATGACTGGCAGCATCTCCGAAAATTAATTGCGACATAGCGCAAATGGTGGATGGGCTTTCACTGGCAGAGACGGATGTAGAACATCAATCGTACGAGATTGGCTTGTTGCTTTTTCCTTCTGAACAGAAGAAGTCCAAGCAATTGGAATTTGTGCGTCATCTAAGAGCGGTTGGCCCGAAGATTACTCGAACAGGAACTTGGGCGCTAGAGTGTATATCCGGTTTCTTCTCGCGAATGACCATCCGAGTACCGCGCCGTGCGGCGTCAGCCTACAATCGCCGATTATTCATCCCGGTGCATAAGGAGTAAGTATCAGACATGATGTCATAGAGCGAATAAGTTCAATTTGACTTCTCACCTTTTCATTAAAAGCGGCTCGTTTATTTGTAGACTTCGTATTTTTGACCTAAATTCTTGGGATTAGGGACCCCTGGAATAAGCGAGGGTTATTGGCGCGCTATGATAAGCTGTCTCCTCCTTTTCTCCTACGGGACCAACTTTACGCAGCTCTTAAATATCTACTGAGTTACGAACGTAGATAATTTCGATATTGCATTCATTCTCCAGTTTTTAAGGAATTTAATAAGATCCGTTTCAGTAGTAGCTAGTTTTATCAGATTGGCAAGACGCGGACGCTATTTGTACGTAAGTATTTTAAGAGCCCAAAATTTCCTCTTCGAGTATTTCTCGGGAGCATGGGCACTCAAGACATGGCTTTTCCTCTCTTAAAATATGACCAACTATGGATGCAAGAACAATAAACAACGTCGCGATTTGACGTTTTTGAAAAGGTCCACAGTTATTTTTCTTTCTTTTCTTTCCGCTGATAATGTTAGAAGTCCGTCATATTCAATCATGTACTGTACGGTAGCATTTGGGCCAGAGATCAGATTTAGCAAATCTTCATTTGCTTTTGTGCCTCCAACGCCTCCACCGATATCATCTGAGCATGGGTCCAAGAAACCAGCGAGTATACCACGGTACTGTTCTATGGCTTTGTCCGATAACTTTTGTGCCTCACCCATGGACATTAGTGGGAAGCCCAATTTATGTGGATTTGTATCAAAGTGCATGTGGGTATTGTTGGGTTTGAAGACATATTCATATTCTTGCTGAAGAAACTTACGTCAATCGATATCATCCAACTTCGGGACTGGGCAAGTATAATACATACTCACAACGCAGCTTACGTGAAAGCAAAACCACCCAGGCAGAAACAGCACCTCAAACTGGCACATAACAATTGAGCAATCGACCTACATCTTTGTCTTACTTTCCACTACAACATCGGTCCAATTTGCCGGCCGTTGTCTACCTCCGGCGTATTCCTCATTTAACCAACGCTCTGCATCTCTTCCCCATGCCAAGAGCGCATCTTCGCTGCCCCATTCCCCCATTGCCATCAATCCGATCGGAATCTTGCCTTCCCCTTTGGCTGGATCGACATAGCCTACGGGGCAACTTAGAGGAGTTAATTTATGGTTTATCCCACGAAAATTCCCACAGGCCAATCATGGGATTCGATGAACATACCTGATTGCCGGGTTTCCACAGAAGTTGGCTAACCAGACATACTCCATATTTCGAAGGCTCATATTTCCGCTATGTTAATTCAATCAGTAAGTCGTCTCATAAAAACATTGTCTTTTAGTTTTGAATTGCGTTTTAATACATACTCCGACAAGCCATGTTTTAAGTCAACTTTCTTCGCAATCGGCCAGCCTGCAATTGGTGTTGTGGGTGTCACAATTATCAGACCAGGATATTTTTGGTAGAGAAAGGCCAGGTGTTGCATCAGCATCTGTCGAAGTTGTTGCGCAAGTAAGTAGTCACGAGCTGGGGTTTGGTTTCCTAGAGCGAGCAGAACTTTGTTGGCAGGATTGAAGCCAGAAAGCCAGAAATCGGAAGACGGGGTTTGTCGAACACGGTTGGCCATTTCAGCGAGGATCGTGATTGCGAGGGAGACTAGAAAGAAATCAGAAATTTGAATTGCTCATGAGGCAGCACCGAGGGATTAAGAATAACGAACTTTGTCCTTCGGGCAGGTGAGGAATCTCGATTTGAACGACCGAGTAACCCAATTTGTTTTGGAAATAATCGAGGACTTTATTACATGCCGACAGAACAGATGGATCAGATCGATTTATCCAATCTTTATAGATCCCAAGAACTTTGGGTGCGTCGCCGTGAAAGGAGCCAGGAGGAGCGAACAGCGAGCAATTCGGATCTGCGGGATTCGGAGTTGCCATGACGCGATATGCAGCTTCGAGATCAGACATGTTTGCTGCCAATGGACCAAGAACGGTTACAGTACTTCCCATATCCTTCAGACGACAATGGGAGGCCTTGAGACCATAGATACCGCAGAAAGAAGATGGAAGTCGAATGCTTCCCCCGCCGTCTGTACCCAGAGCTACAGGAATGAGACCAGCAGAAATGGCATAAGCAGCTCCTCCAGATGATCCACCTGGGTAGTACTGATCATTGTGAGGATTTCTGGGAGTTCCCCAGTTTGGATTGTTGTTTGTGGTGTCTGCACCAATTTCGTGCATGTTGAGCTTGCCTAGGATAATACCTCCGGCTCCCTCCCATTTCTGGACTGGCCAGGACGACTCTGTTTCTATGGGGAATATTGAGTCGTTCGTCTTACGACCATATATATTCCGATAGCCCGCAACATCAGTATCTGCTTTGATAGCAGTCGGAATTCCATCAATAACTATGGCAGAGGAGTCAGCGTTACTCATTCTGGTTGAACTAATGGTCTGACTCACGACCGAGGTGTTTGCCTTCCTTATAACGAAGAGTTGAAGCTTTCGCTGCCTCTAAGACAGCTTCATAGTTGCAGGCGACGAATGCAATGGAATGTCTGGAAGGTTGGTCAATGTCCCTCCGGATTAGAGGCAATAAGGCTTCGACGACTGCAAGGGGAGTCAGCTCCCCTGAGAGGTAAAGCGAGTGATATTCCGGTATCGAGCGATATCTTCCCGGTGCGTTCGCGGGTACAGACGTAAACGATTCGACATCGAGTCTTGGAGCATAATTTGAACCTGGATTGAGAGGTATGACCATCGGCTCCAAAGGGTTAGCAAGTGATATCAATTGAGTCGATGAGCAACTTACATCCCATCGTTCAGTGTAAGGCTTCAAGTCATCCAGATTACGAAGGCTACCAAATCCGGCATTAGCCCATAGAAACCTCTGAATAAATTCAAGCTTGGATACACTGTGGTAGATCAGTTTCAATGTTATAGCTAGCGCTAGTGATCCAAGACTTACAGCCATCCACCAATGACAAGAACAGTTCCACTGAATACTGGATTGTTATCCTCTTTTTTCTTGTAAGGGGTGACTGGGCCTTCGACGGGTTTTGGGTAACCAAAGAAGCGGTTTTGGGCCATTTCGACCATTCAACTTGGATCAAGAATCAAGACTGAAAGTGTTGTAAGTTCAGAGGATCCGAATCGAGTAAAAGTCCTAGGTAATCAATCTTATTTGCGATTGATTACCGTGTTACAGGGTTAATGAACGTGGATGACCGAGCGGGCCTTAGATTGCGCACTGTCTGCCAACGTAAGACGAGGCTGAAAGTTAACCTCCAAGGTGCTTTCAGCCTCGTCCTGCGCCTCTCTTGGCATCACACAAACTCCACTGAGCATCATTTGCACAGCCCAATGGCAAACGGATAACTGTCAAAGGGATTCAAAACCCTTCTATATCTCTATAATTGACCTTCAGGTGCTAATCCCGCATGTGTTTTGGCAGTAGCATGAAAGGGGAAGATCCTTCATCACGTCTCGACAACTCCCGTCCAGTCCAGCCGATATCGTCCCCGACAACGAGCAAAATGCCCAACGAAACATACACCCCTCCATTGGGCCCTCCTCCATCTCACTCATACATCCCGCCTCCTGGCCCTCCTCCCTCGCGTTCCGAATATACTCCACCAGCAGGGCCTCCCCCTTCACATACAGACTATGCGCCTCCTCCAGGTCCTCCTCCCTCCCAAGCACCATACCACGACTGGCAGACAGCTGTGCCAGACACTTCTCTCCTCCCACCTCCCCCTTCTGTCGGTAATCAGCAAAGTCGTACCAACAATGCGACGGAGATACAAGCAGAACAAGGTGAATCATGGTGCCAAGCGAACCGCCTTCTCGGGCCCGTCCACCTCCCTCAAGAAGCGATATTTGCACTGCAGAGAAGCGAAATTGGAGTCATAAAACCGCGGTCCTACGCTGGTGTACTGGATAGACCACGTCCTGGAGTATGGACTGGCAAGACGAAATCGAATTGTCCAGATTCCTGCATAACATCCACGATCCCGCTATTCTCCGTACACGCACATTCACCGCTCCGCACCGGCCAGAAAAAAACCATCTACTACGAGGTCCGCATATCGAAGACAAATAGAGCGGAAGTCAGTCTAGCTCTTGGCTTCTCGGCACCTCCTTACCCTACTTTCCGACTCCCTGGCTGGCATCGTGGCTCTTTGGCTGTGCATGGTGATGATGGTAGTAAATTCATCAATGATCGATGGGGTGGCAAAGACTTCACTGCGCCATTTAAGCCTGGTGAAACAATTGGAATTGGGATGACATTTGAGAAGAGGGACTTGAGTGCTCCGCCGAGCTATGGACAGGCGCAGACGCAAGCCCAGAATCCAATCAATGTTGAGATCTTTCTGACGAGGGATGGAAGGGCCGCTGAGAGCTGGAACCTTCACGAGGAAGGTGATTCAGTTGAGGACTTGCCGGTTACGGGGCTGGAGGGCTATCATGACTTAAGTGCTACGGTAGGTGTGTTTGAGGGTGTTGAGTTCGAAATTGTGTTCAATCCAGGGGAGTGGAAGTTCCATCCCTAGTCTTTTGATGTCATGGGATCACAGGAAATGAGTGTTTTAGTGTCAGTTCCAGTTTATGAACAATGCATTGCCTCAATATTTTCTGAAAACTCGGCACTGGCTTAGCTACTCTCACCACTAACCTCGATTTTTGTCTGGCCCGTCCCGTCAGTCTCCTTACATCCACACCCGTGTCGCTTGTCTACGAGGCTGTGAAAGGAGACAATTAGCAAAGGCGCAAGATTTCTATAATCCGTCATTATTTGCTGCCCTTCGTTAGATTGTAGCTAGTCTATGTTGGGGAGATCGTAGAGACAAAGCATTTGTCATATGTTGAAGGGTATGGGATAAAAATGCGCCTATTTTTGCTACCTTCAAGTTCCCAAGTTACAAGACGACGCCCTTAAACCTGGAGAAGAGGGTGCATTATTAGAATCAGTGGATGGCGGAGATGATTTGCGAAACGGACAAGCTACGTCACAATCTCATGCTGTAAAATAGGACGTGAGAAAAGAAAACCTTGAGCTGCTCAAGTTATGTGAAAACAATCAAACGAATTGAGTGCTTATATAAAATGGATTCATGCTTGATTGCTTTCATTAATAAGGAATATTGGTAGCAAGGTGCTTAAGAACTCTACCACGGAGAAACTTCACCTGCTTTTGGCTTCTCGACTCGAACGACCTTGTCGCAGTTCAAGAGGCATAGTGGGTCAAACGCCAGTTTCAACTATGTCTGTTAGCACACCTAGAACGCAAGGACTGTACAACAAGAGACAAACCTTTCTCATCGCATCCACAGTAGTGACACCTAGCTCATGCTCCAAATAATCCCTCTTCACCAACCCTACTCCATGCTCCCCAGTAACCGTGCCCTCCATCTCAACTGCTCGCTTCACCATACGGTGGACCAGTTCCTCCGCCTGCTTACGCTCGTTGTCATTATACAGCAATATCGTGTGGAAATTACCATCTCCAACGTGACCCACGATCGATGCAAACATTCCACTCTTCTCCAGATCCTCCTTCGTCTCATTGATGATATCTGGTAGTCTACTAATGGGCACAGCCACATCGCCAGTCCAGACACGATCACTATCCTTCTCTCTCATAGCCATCGTACTCCACAATGCCTCTTTCCGCGCACTCCACAACTCATTTTGTTCAGTAGCGTTCTTTGCGAATTCAAAGGTCTTGCTTCCAGTAACCTTTGCCAGTTTTTGTACCATAGCGATCTGTTCCTTGACTGCGCTTGGTGTCCCGGCAAACTTGAAGAACAACGTCGGGGCTTCTTTCCACTCCTTGTCCGTCATACCAGCCTTATTGATGCACAACATCTGGTTATCATCCAAAATCTCAATTGCTGCGATCGGAACACCATTGCTCACAACACTGGCGACGCAATCAGCGGCTTGCTTGATCGATCCAAAAGAGCACACCGCCACACTGGTGGTATTTGGCTTTGTAGTGACCTTCAACGTAGCCTCTGTGACCAGTCCAAGGGTTCCTTCACTCCCGATAAACATCTTTGTCAAATCATACCCCGCACTACTCTTCCTAGGACGCTGTCTCGTCTTAATGACCGTGCCATCAGCTAGCACGACCGTGAGACTCAACACCCACTCTCTCATCGTACCATAACGATACGCATTCGTACCACTGCACCCCGTACCCACCATCCCCCCAATCATAGCTCCAGGTCCTGGATCCGGAGGAAAGAATAGATTATCCTTCGCCAGTTCCTCATTCAACAACTCCCACCCTACAGCCGGTTGCACAATGACATCCATATCCTCCTTGTGCAGCTTGAGAATCTTGTCCATTCGTCCGAAATCAACGCATATGCCCCCTCGCGTAGCGGCGAAATGCCCCTCGAGACTTGTGCCTCCGCTGTAGCCTGTGACAGGTATTCTTCTCTTGTGGCAGATCTTCATGATCTTAGATACCTCTTCTGTTGTCTCTGGGTATACGACTAGGAAGGGTCGCTCGGTCTGTTTCGTGGTGTGCGTTGAAAACTCGCTGCCAGAGTGATGTTCGAGATCGCTGGCTACAGTACTGACATTCTTCTCTCCTACTATTTCCACAAAATCCGCCCATGCGGCTTCCATGTTCGAGCCGGAGACATCGTGTCGAGGGCCTTTTAAAGCGGCGAGGGGAGTGGTGGAGGCTGTTGATGGTTTCTCGGTGCTCCTGGTTCCCAAGTAGTAGGATACGAGAGCCGTTGCGATGAGAGCTACGCGGGTAACAGATTAGACATGTATTCTAGTTGCAGGTCATAGTTTCTGTATCCATACTGAATGTCAAAGCCGCATTTCTTCCTCCAGCACCCTCGTTCCGCTCTCTTGCGAACCTATCCTGCTCGGCGCGCTCTTTCGCTAATCGCTCGGCCGTGCTCTTGTATAACTGTCCCTTGAATGACCGACCCTCATCGCTTGGTTTCTGCTCTGTCGATGCTAGTCGTCTCTGTTGTAGAGCTGTAGCCCGAACGAATGGAGCTTTGGTTGCTGAGCTTCGACTTATGACGAGAAGAGCTCTCGAGGGAGCTACTTTCGGGAACGGCATACTTGAGCCTGGGACAAATCCAACCGGGGGTCACATACGGCGGAACTTGTTGTGGAAGATCGCGAGAGATGCTGTGATACTATTACAAAGGATGGGAGGTCTTCGAGATTGCTTATCTCCACTTTTAGCGACCACCAGCACCAGCTTCGGAGCTTCCCCACATTGAACGTGCCCCCATTTTCGACAGCAGCTCATTGGTGTCAGAGAGTATTACGGCATTACCGCTTGCCATCACGTCAACATTGAATGTATAAGCAGATGATTTCAATCACTGAATAGAGACGCAGTTACTGGTGATATTGTAGCTATTCTTCTGTCTGCAAGGCTATAGCCATCTGGCCCTTCTCGACAAACAACGCTTGCCCAAAAGTCAACGTACAAGAAAAAAGACTTCCGCCAGTCTTGGAAACCCAATAATAAACCTGCAATCAGTTCCCGGTGCAAGCAATAAAACCATCCTCGCCCATTTAGTCCTCCGAGCCATTCGCCAAATAATATGAGAATGGAAGTGAGTGTCTGAAAAGATTCCAACTCTCGACCATCACTGCTTCCATGCATTCGCCAGCTGGACGTTGAAGGTTGGTTTCATACCGCCCACACCCGCAAAATAAGCATCTAGTTCATCATCACTGTCAATTTGGAGGGGCGCTTCTTGGCCCGTTGTTTGCTTCATAATGCCCTCCATGTGATAGACATAAGTGCCTGGAAATTTGACAGCAGCTAGCTGTCGCAACTCATTTAGCGAAATATGGCTGAGAGTGCCAACCCAGAGTCTAGAATTTGTTTGAACCTCTGATGCTGGGTGGAGGCGAAAGTAGACTGCAATTGACGCAGGAGCAGCAGGGAAAGCGGCTTGAGCAGCCTGGGCAGCGTACTGCTGGTCCGCATATTGTTGTTCAGAGAACTGGTTGTGCATGCCACGATTCAGAAGGGATGGATCATTGGCAGCAGCGAGAAGTAAGGATGGATCAATCTGCATGTTACCATGGTCCATCATAAGTTGCGGGTGAGGTTGTACGTGTTGTTGAGGTTGTCGAGTTTGACGAGGAGCACGAGATTGCGGTTGGACCTGAGCCAACTGGGACTGTGCCTGAGCACGGCTCGCCGTCTGCACAAGATTTTGGTGAGGCATAGGCTGGAATACATTTGGGTCGCCTGGGTTGTCAAATTGTGGCATGGTGTCGGGAGCAGTGAAGTTGGAATCGAACTTCTTCTTTCGAGTCGGGTCACGCTTAGTCTGGTCATCTCGAAGACGCTTCATGACATCTCTGCATAGAACCTCCATAGCCTTGACCTTCTCTTGGTGTTGTGGATCTGCATCACCTGGAGCCAAGATCCTCTGTAGAAGCTCATTGCTACTGATCCATGATGTCTTCAGCTCCTTCCAATGCTCTTCCCCGGCCTCCAGCTTGCTTGTAAAATGATCCTCTTTAAGGACTCGGTAGAACGAATTGCGTAACTGACGAGATTCCTCCGGGTTGACACCGAGAGCATTCTTGGCCTCTGCGATGGTCATACGGCGTTCCAATGTACGCATTCTCTTGGTAACGTCACTACAAATGACATCAAGGGCCAACTTCTTCGGTTCTTGATTCTCTTCGTTGCCCCAGAATACACCCTGCAAATGAGGGCTTTCTTGAACGAGTCGATCCTTCGCCGCCTCCCATCGCTCTGGGCCAGCAATTGTCTTCTTGATTATATCCTCCTCTTCACAGATGCGTTGAAATCGATTTCGAATGTCGCGGTAGAGCCTGTTGTCCAGGCTCAAGAAAGCTTTACTTTCATCGATCGTAGTTTCGGAAGGAAATCGAGGAGGTCCAGGAGGATCAGCTGGTAGACCAGCCCAGCCACGAGTCCGACGACGACGCTTACGTGTAGCCCACCGCTCTGCAGACTCGGCCTGGAGCTTTGCAAGACGCTCTTGTCTCTTCGCCATCACTTCCGGGCTGAGGGGAGGGGACTCTGCACGACCAATGATATCTTTAGGAATCGAAAGCTGCAAATCATCGTCCATTGGCTCGTCCTCTCCCTCCGCATCTGCCATCTGAGCATCAGGATACAAGGCTTGCGAAAGTTGGTCAATGACATCTTGATCCGTGCTGCGCTTCTTCGTCTTCATGCCATTAGGAACCCTCAGCAGCCATCGATTCTTAGCGCGAACGCGCATCAATTCACGTTCCTTTATCTCGTAACCTTCGTCGTTGAGAGTGCGAAGCATCTCCCGTTGGGAAGTGTTGCAGTCCCATAACTCCTTGACTCGCTGGACCAGGGCGGCATTCTTGTGTGCGGGATTTTGCTTCGAGGGAAAATCCCATCGCTTGAACTGGGTCTGAAAGGCACGTTTGCTGTAGAAATCAGTACGGACGACGGTAGTTGTTGATGGTGGTGTACGGTGAGGTACGTCCATCCACTTACCTTGGTGCGAACTTGTGTTCTTCCTTCATATATTCCATGATGTCTTCGAGGGATTTCTTCTCCTCGATATAGAGGCGATAGCATATTTCCTCCTTGTTTTCCCAATCGTAGACCATCTTGAAAATGTGCCCAAGTAGCAATTTGGAGTTTGTTTGTTTCTGTTTGATAGCTCAAAGCTGCCCCTGCAGACAGTGATGGTTCGTAGAGGTGACCGAAGAAGGTTGCGTTGTCCACGTATGTTGGCCACCGTTTTCCAGTTATGAGAGATGGCTGGATGGTGAAGCCTCAGCGGGTTTTTGCTCGCATTATTAGCGTGCCCGTGTGTATTCAGATCACGTGCTTAATACCCATTTCGAATCCACTGTTTACATTCTCGATCGTCCATCTCACATGAGGAGCATTTCCATTGTGTCTAGCCTTTTCTAAATCCTACTGCTCCTAATACAGCTACTGGAAGGGTATGATCGTTCCACTTCCCTCTGTTCGTCCCAGATGAGCCGTCTTGCCTCATCTCTGCCAAGTTCCAAGCTTTTGTTCGTATTCAAGCCACCCCAGTGACATATAAAGCCAAGTTATCCACAACCTTTTAAAGCTAGGTATTTAGTCATTCAATACTTGACTTTGGATACTGTCAGCTTCTTCACATCGGAGTCCAAGAACTGACATTCAGGCTTCTCACCAATCAACTCCAACCACCTCTGTAAGAAACAGCTTTTACGGAATATCTATCATCTGTCCACAATCTTTTAAGAACTACAAGACCAGTTCACCCTTGGCTTCTGTTCCCCTGCTACTAGAAATTTTGACTAATATATCTTCAGTATCAAAACCGCCAGCATGGCTACTTTAAATATTGAGCTCCAAAACCGGACCAACTCTCATGAGGTGTATGCCTATATCACTGGACAAGCTCTTGACAATGGAAATCATGTATGTCTCATCAAAGCAGATGGGAAGACACCATACTACCCTGATTCTCCTCCTGGGACAATTACACCTCTCGCTGAGAACTGCTCTATTAGACTAGGTGGCCAAGGAACCACCACTACTGTCACGATACCTCATCTTGCCGGTGGCAGAATCTGGTTCTCCATTGGTAAGGAATTGGTCTTCTATCTGAATCCAGGACCAGCAATCGTCGAGCCTTCAGTAACCAATCCTTCTGATCCAAATATCCACACAACCTGGGATTTCTGTGAATTTACATTCGCCAACAATCAGCTCTATGCGAACATCAGCTACGTGGACTTCGCCTGCCTACCGATTTCGTTGACTCTTACCCCTGACAATGGACCGGATCAGAAGGTCTTGGGTCTGAAACCGGACGGTCTTGCTTCAATATGCGCAGGATTGGAGTCCCAGAACCTGGAAGATGGAAAAGATTGGCACAAGCTTGTCTTCAAGTCAGATGGGAAGAATTTAAGGGCCTTGAGCCCGAACAATGGAGGGGTGACGGAGGGTGGAAATATGTTCCAAGGATACTACGACCCGTACGTTAGCGCAGTCTGGGAGAAATACAGCCGTGCTCCCCTTGCTGTCGATACCCAGGCTCAATGGGGCAAGATTGAGGCAAGGGTTGTCGGCGACCATCTTGAATTCCCGGGGATCGGCAAATTTGGCAAGCCCTCAAGTGCAGATATCTTTTCCTGCAGCACTGGACCCTTCACGAGCAACGAAGGGGCACTGGGCCCTTTGACGGCACGTATAAGTGCGGCTTTCAACCGGTCGACTCTGCTTAAGAATGACATCCATCCGATCAACGAGAAGGTTGAAAATTACTACCAAGAAAGGATCACCAACCACTACGCAAGGTTGGTTCATGAGGCCAACATTGATGGGAGAGGATATGCCTTCCCTTACGACGACGTGTCCGCTCCTGGTTCCATCGATCAATCGGGCTTTGTAAACGGTAATCCAAGGGCATTCAAAGTCACTGTTGGGTGATCATGTGGCTGATCTGAATATGTGCGTCTGTGTCTCCTGGGCTTAAGATGTGGATTGGATGGGGGACACGATCAAGCTTTTACTTTATCCATAGATGGGTTGATTCATCGTGAACAAAACTCTACAAAAAGTACTTCTTAGATCTAGATCATAGTCGTATAAAATTTTGAGCGAGAGGAGGATTTTCATAGCGGTGAAACTATGAGTTTGATCAAAACCGAACTAGGCTATCGGGCTTTCCGTTGTGACCAAAGAGATGTTCATTCAGAAACGTTCTGTATCTTTCGCAGATGTGTAGATTTCCATCATAATGCGCAATTAGTTTCACATAGTCATTTCAGCTCACAAATTATATGTCGAAGGACCCGTGAGGAGGCTGAATGCCTTGCTTTGCCGTGCCCTGCCCCTCGCAGCCTTGCCCGTGCTTCAACCCCCACCAGGTCCTGCCGACCAGAAGCGGACGTGGGTCCTCTCGGGATCGTAACCGGCCATCTTTCAGCCGAAAAGAAATATCCCGATCGACCTGCCCAAGTCCGCTTCCATGACCTCTACATCTCCAAGGTCGTCTGTCACAATGGCGGAGTCTACGCCAGTAAACATGTCGACTCCTCCTCCAGCACCCTCGTCTGACACTCGACCGCGGAAAAGAGTCTCCCAAGCTTGCCAGCCTTGCGGATTGAAGAAGGTTAAGGCAAGCCGATCCCGTGCAGCTCTCCCTCATGTGCTCTGCTAATTCCGTCAGCAGTGCGATGGCAACTTGCCCAAGTGTACTCCCTGCCAGACGAAAGGGATTGAATGTTCCTATGCAGTCTCTAAACGCAGGTACGCAATTTCTTGATCAATGCGACAACTGGGAAGCACCCCGGTCTTGAACGAGAACCGGCCAGGAGATTGGGCTCCATATAATTCACCGTCCGAGAACTGGGCTTCGAATCACTCAACCCTGCCCAGCGATTTGGATTCAGAGGCTTACAGTATCGCAGAGCTCGGAGCAGAAACCCTACCAGTCCCCGATCCCACATTGGTAGCTTCCTACCTCATCCCTCGCAACATCGAGACGATACTCAAAGACCTGTACCACAATACTGCCTTCCCCCGATCAATCAAATACACGAACATCACAAGCCCTCCCGGCACTACTCTTCCATATCCCCAGAGCTCTCGACCCGACTCTTTCAGACCTACTTCAAATCAATACACCCATTATGGCCGATTCTCTACAAGCCTCTGTATGCGTCGCTCGACTACGCTTCACCATCGGATATGATGCCCCCTGCTCTAGTTGCCGCTATATATGCGATTGCATCGTGTGTGGATAAGTCCCAGCAGTTTGCGCCCAACACAGTTATTCAGAGATTTCCTGAACCCCGAGACTTTTTTGAGGAGGCGTTGGATCTTCTTCAGGAAGGAAATGGCAACCAACGACTGGTGAATATCTTCACGCCATCCATCACCACTTGCCAAGGTACGTAATCCTTCATCAGATCACCCACATCCTTTGAACGAGTGGGACTCCGTGTCTTGATATGATCCAACTCGTTTTTGCGAAGTCACTCGGATCGCTGTGGGGGAATAGGACTGTGAACCTTGATAATATCCATCCCCTCCTCGCAAGATCTCTCGGGTTGTCTGAAACATTGTCCGGGAAACTGAGATTGACGTCCTTGAACAATGCCACATCTCGATTCATTGAGTCGCTCATACGTTGGACGGTTTATGTCCAATTCTACAGTCTCTCGGATCTGTATAAAATCCGTTTATCCGAAACATGGCGGCATGTCGAATCAGTAGAACGAACTAATACTGACTCTGATATTCCATGTAGTCCTCGCTATTCTACTGCTTCAACAACACGGAGTGGCAGAGTATTCTCGTGCAGCTGTACTTTGTGGCCTTGCATCGGCCATGGCCATTGAAATGCGAATTCATCGTGCCTCCGATTCCATTGATCCTATTCAAGCAGAGGTCCAATCACGGCTTTGGTGGAACCTGTTTATTCTGGAGAAAATGCTTTCTTGTGAGATGGGCAAGCCAATTGTTCTTCGATCAGAAGAGACGGATTGCCCGTATCCGTCGTTGTCAGAAGCCGATGAATTTGAGTTGATGTCTGTGCACGCTCTAAATCCGAAAGAATCTGATCAAGTCCGCAATACGTCTATCAAATTACGTACTATCTCGGTTCTTCATACAAGCGTAAAACTAGCGATCATCATGGAGAGAATTTCGAGAGAGATTTACGGCTTGGCCGCAAGAAAGGCAATTCGTGAAAATCAGGCTGCTGGAGAAAGCAAAAGAGTGGATGTGTGGTGGGAATTACGAGAGTGGGAGCGGGACATTGAATCATCTCCACTGAAGCTCGATCTAGACAATCTGACCTCTGTTCCTGGAGCAATTACCAACTATGTTGTAAGTCAACAAACTCCCTGTTTGGCTCAAGATGGTCCTAACTGTGTGTTTAGATCATGTGGCATGGCACAATCTTGATTCATCGGCCATTCATCGCCCGCTGGCAACCCAATCCTACCAATCCTGATTCTGTATTGTACAACCCACTCCAGATATGTTTACAGGCAGCAAATAATATCTGCATGATATTGGAGAAGTACTTCGACCGTCTACCCGGCTTGCCTTGTGATATGGTCTTCAGTGTCTTCACCGCCGCAAGTACTTTGTTATACAATTCAAAGAATGCCGAGGGTGAAGTGGGAACAGATGCTCAACGTCGGCTCAAGCTTTGTATACATTGGCTTTCGATGCTTGGAAAAAGCTGGAAGAGTGCCGGAGCACGCCAGCAGATACTCTCCGATATGTATGATTTACCTCGACATCTTCAGGATCCCAAGAATGGCCAGCTCTTGCACCCAAAATCCCCAACTCCATTTGGCCAAAGTACTCCACGTGTAGACTATCTTTCGAACTCACCCTCCCTGCCAGCCAATGGTAACTTTCTACGAGAATCCTCACGAACACCGGAGAACTGGGGATTTTTGCGAGAGTTTGGAGATTCCACAGATGATTTTTACGCTTTGGATGTGCAGCTTATGGGTCTTCTCAATGGCCAAGGAATTGATGATAGTGGCTTTTTATGAGTACAGCACAGCGTGGTTGCTTGACCTAGTCTGTTACGTTGATCGCCCCTTCAACCACATCAGGAGATCCCAAAATATCTCTGACCATCAATCGTGTCTCAATTTCCTGCCCATATTCGGTCTGTATTTGATCACGGGGCTTATATGAGTTTGTCTTGCGAACCCAAGGAACAATACAATACCGAGAGCAAGCTACCTTCTCTTACAACACTGCTGTTCATATTCTAAGACGTTACCGGTCTAACACTTGGAAACGCATAGAACGGAAGGGACAGCATCAAGATAAAGTCGCAACTATGTCAATCCGTATCCCGCAACTCCCTATTCGCAATGGCCAATATTGACCGCTGCTCAGCTTTGGCCTGCCACAGACGGCCATCCACCGTATTGATAGGATATGTGGAGTATACATCCCTAGGATGGACATGGAAAGGATAGCATTGGAAGCTGTGCTTTTCCGAGGATATATCAAGCCTAACAACATTTCCATGATTGTGAGTGCCACTCGCACCGGGATTTTCAATAATGCGGGAACTTGTAAAAACCATCCACAAAAGGTTGTTTCATTATGGCAGGCGAGTGTTCATTCAGCCTGCTCATACTGTGGAACCTGGCGCAATAGCAGCTACCGTGACCAATTTAATGCCGTTTGCGCTGATCAAGCCTACCATTGGACTTGGCGTGCTGCGAGAGGTAGACGGATTTCTTTTGCCCAAGTTGAAAGCGGTACCGCAGCCTAGGAATGTATGAATGGTTGAGAGAAGGCTAATGAGCCAGGAGGCACCGGTTGGAGGTCCTCCGCTCGTGTTTGCTACTTCTACCAAGACAATATCGTGCGGTATTTAGATGCCAAGATTCCTTTTACGATCATAAACGATACTACGGCCTATAATATGGAGGATTCTTGCGAGCATTAGATTGTTCTCTTGAAGTCTTGGTCCTTTAAGACGGCATGTCAAATGTAAGACTTGTATGAGGTAATACTCTACTCCGCCACATACTCACCACGGCGGAGTATAGTCATATGAATATAAAACAGCATCCCCTGCTATATGTCTGGCACGTGTGACTCTCGGTTGTTGTGTGATCATGGATTGGAACTCGAGACCTGCTCTAGATGTAGCAGATGCGGTGAGGACGCTATGCGCGACGAAGATCAAGGCTGATACCCATGAGAGCGATGATGAGCTATCATAGAGACGTGGGAGCTGTTCCCTGTGATACTGACCTCTGGGCTATCGATGCTGTCTCGGCCAGTGAGCATGCTATTAGTGTGGACTAGATTATCTTTCGCTGGACGTGAGAAAGGGAGGAAGGAGAAAAGGGACAGCAAAGTATTTATTGTAGGGGAGGCAAGGTGCTGTACTATTCGTCCATGCTGTCGCAATGACGCTACAAAGCGTTCTCCAGTAAAGAACTGGTTCCAGCTAGAACCATTAAGTCGAGAGTATCGACGATTTGAATAGTTTTCATTCGATATCGACATGGTGATCAAGAACACTGAATGTTGAGGTCTGGTGGCCGACGGTGGCCAGCTCTACCAGAATACTAGGTACCTGAACTCCTGTGCCTCACTACGAATCCTCCGATTGACTCCCCTTTAATGATACTTGAAGTCGACTTTGGTGTGCGTGAGGAAGGTTACTGTGCTGTGGAGAAGAAAAAGCAGAGGTTGTGATTTGGTCCAGACACGGGGCCTTTCTCAGCCGACTTATCCTCGGAGGATGAAGTATTGCTAAGCCGTGGCGTTCATGTCAAGTAAGTGCATTGCATTGATGGAGCAGAGATGGGCAAAGCATGGGTATCATAGTCTCAAATTAATTAGTGCATTCCACCGTCAGTAGTCAAAACCACCGTGTTATTTCATACTCTGTGCCCCAACAGCAAATCCGAGAACCTCTTTCAGTCCTGCAGAACGACCATGCTTCAGCTGAATTGAGCACCAGTTCCACATTGCCAATGCGATGACAACTGCAACGTTGAAAACAGCCACTGCGACGAAAAATTGCCAGATGTTGGGATTCGTGGAACTGCCTGAAATCTGCGAAACGTTCATTCCATAAACGCCGGTAATAATTGTAACAGGCGCGAAACTGTCCATTAGTAAGTACATAAGAGGGCCGGCTGAGACTCACAGGTATGTAAAAGCATTCGTCAAAGAGGTCCACCGTGCTTCTGATTTTGTTGCCCGAATGGAAGCCATCCTATCCCTAGTTTGCCAAAGCAACGCAGTTTGATCTACCAAGTGACTGAAGTCTTCACATAAGTCGCGCTTCGTATCCTTTGTGATCTGCTCATCTGACCCTCGCCATCCCAGGCTGCCTGCTCTCTCAACCGTGCCCAGTGATTTCTTTATTTCCTCGGCATGTCCTATCGTGGTGTCCGATATGCCACCGATTCGATGATCTTCCTCTCGAATCGCAGTTATTATTTGGTTCCAGCAGAAGCAGTTAAGTCGAAATAAATTAGCTACCGTGTAGAATGGAGACGTAGTTGCCTTCTCAAAGTCTATGAAGTCGAAGGACTGGATATACAGTTCGCGGAAGGAAGCCGGTTCGAGGCGTTTCGGGGGTGGAATTTGCGACTGGAATGGTGGCGGATCGGTAATAATGCGAGGGGAGAGGTTGATTTTCGTGTGTGAGCTGAAGAGAACGACACCCGTCCATCCATCACCGTGGTCGTCCGGCTGGATATAGATCAATATCTTAAACTTCTCTGCATCCGTTCGGCGTGGAGTCGAGGAATCCAGAACACCAAATCCAAGAGCTGTGTATGGCGCACGATGTCGTTGCGAGGGGGTGAAGACATGGCCATTGCTATGGATACTCAAACTGAAGAATCGAGGGTCCAACTTCAATCCGCTGCCAAATGCCTCGATCACACAAGTCGCTGGACAACCGGTGTACTCTGCCAGATATAGACGGACCTTCACGTCAAGGCCCCTCGGCTTCTTCATGAAATCTTTCAGCTCGACTTCGCTGTTCATGTCCGGCCACTGCTTCTTCCTGAAGCCCTCTATGCCCCTCTCAAAATCCAGGACAGAGACAATGAGACCGTCCTGCTGTACCGGAGCAGTCCTCAAGTACTGATCCAGGTCTGATAGATTATCCCATCCTGCCCCGACAAGCCTATGCACATAGTCGTGATAAGGCTGTCGTTGGTTGCGTTGCTCCCATTCTTGCAGTGAGAGGTGCGTCGTTCGATTTCTCTTCCATGGCTTAATGCTACCGAGTTCAGAGTCGATACGATGTTCAATCACATCAATCGTATGGCTTCTAGGAGGCGAGCGCGCCTGGTCCTGTTCGCTGGGCATCGGGTAACTATGGGTGGGTTTCTAAGGTTTAGGTACCCGCCTATGGGTCGGGGCGGGTATTACCGTAAGCTTAATTTTTACCCACCCATGGGTGTTGCCAAGAACCCAATATACTTAGCCTAATTAAGTACTTGTAAGGTCATTTACCATATATGATATAACCACGTGATTTCTTCTCTTTGAACCTATAAAATATATAAATTACCAAGCTGGTCGAACAGATTAGATAGAGCGATTAGACAAGTATTCTAGTTACTATATTCGCCGATAGATGTTATAAGCAGGCCTTCTGCGAGAAGCAGGTAAGGAGAGGCGCAGTATAATGCTGCAGAAATGAAGTGCACGCGCAGAGGCCTCCCATATCCAACGCACCGCTGGGGAAAAAAGGCTTCAAGGTGTGATGGCTCCCCTACTTCCCCGCGACACAGAAGGAGGTAGAATTTTTTTTTTTTAAATGGCAGTAAAGCGTGATTATGCATTGATATAAAGATCAGTCACTCATGCCCTTCCTAGTACTACATTCATCTACATACATCTATGTCATTCCGCGAAAGTCTACACTTAGCCCTCAGCTCACACCAATGCAGTAATAGTAGTCCGCAAAGAACTCCGTATTACAGTTAGCCCCATTGGTCCCCAGCACAGTATTCCATTCATACAAATCCGCCGTCGAGATCCCTTCATCCTGCGCGAACAAACTACAATACGACCCGCTCGGCGCCGCCGCATATGCATCGCAGTTCGAAACGATACCAGACTGCGTTGGAGACGGAATAGCGCTCGTTGTCGACGTAGGCGTTGGTGAGGAAGTGCTTGTAGATGAAGCTGTGCCGCTGACCCCTACGCAGTAATAGTAATCCGCAAAAAACTCCGCACTGCAATCAGCCCCATTCGCCCCTAAGATGGTATTCCAATCGTAAAGTTCCGTCGTAGTGATATCTTCGGTCTGGGCAAAGAGAGAGCAGTATGATCCGGACGGTGCAATGGCATACTTGTTGCATGATGATATAATACCCGACTGGGTTGGTGAGGGGATAGCAGAGGTGGTAGGGCTGCTTGTCGGCGGCACTGTTGTTGTTGCTACGCTTCCTCCAGTCGTTCCAGTGCAGTAGTAATAGCCCGCAAAGAGCATAGTATTGCAATCTGCGCCGTTAACTCCAAGGATTGAGTTCCAGAGATACAGGTTGCTGGCTGAGATCGAGTTCTGGCTAGCAAATGAGGCACATGAGTCGCCGCTCGTAGCTTTGGCATACTGGTTGCAATTTGATACGATACCCACTTGAGTTGGGGCAGGCGCTGCTGTAGGATTGGCTCCCAATGGCTGTGAGGTGATAATCTGGGATACAGAAGTCCCAGTAATAGCAGTAGGATCGGCGCCTCCCGGCCCACCCATTTCTTGGCCACCAGGATTTACGGTAGAGGTGGGAGTATATGGGGGGACGTAAGAACCCCCTGGTGCCCTAATGTCCTAGATTTAGTACAGAGTTCCTGTTCTCAAGCGTAAAATGACTTACTCGGCGCAGATGTATTGATCTGCTTGCACATTATCACAGGTTCCAATTATATTTGGGTTCCAAGAGAGTAGTTGACTTGTGGTTATATTGCCAATCGTCGAGTTTGCGGTCAGTGTAGCTGCAAGAGAGGCACTGACAACGAGAATTAGCTTCGGCCAACCAGATTTCCTGATGTATGCAGGGGAATTGTTCTTTAGGAATATCGAAATGCTGAACTCGGAAAAGACATAAAAGACCTCAATGAGCCATAGTGGAGAGGTATATACGGTACTTAAGAGATATGTAACATACCACGTTGAGTTGTCAGGAACCAACAGTAGTTCACAGCTAGGTGGCAAGCAGACTTCATATTCTGAATAACATTCATCCGGGTCTCCAGTAAACTGGATCAGGTCACCGGTAGTAACGCCGTATAACACTGCAAGCTCGCTACAAGCTAGAGTGCCATTGTCGACTCCAAAATATGTATCGATCATTTGGCAAGAAGATGAGGTAGTATCAAGCTCAACACCAATACAATAGTACGTATCGGCAAAAAGATCTGTACAGTTGGCACCTACGGCTGGATTCCATGTCTCAAAGTCCGCCACTGTGATGTTGTATTCAATGGATATATTGTAACAGTCATCCCCTGGAACAGCTTCGTAGAATATTGCGCAGTCTGATACCATTCCTGTTTGTGTAGGCATTGGAGTTGTGACGGAGGACCCTGTTGAGGTGCTAGAAAGAGGATAAAAGGTAGTTGTAGCTGCTAGTGTCAAGGTTGTGTTTGCCGATGTAGAATTGGAGTCCTCATCGGCAAGAGCTGGAACCACGGTGGGTAGCGTCCAGACTGCTCGAGTGCTGATGTTTGCCACAACAGTGGTGCTGCATACATCCTATTCGAATCAAAATGGTCAGTCATCGCTTGAGTTGGAATGATTCTGAAGCAGTGGCCTGCAGGAACTTCCAAGACGGTCCAAGAATCCTGCATTTGAGTGCTTACCTGGATATCTTGAAATTGGCCGACCAGATAATCCGAGTAGTCGGAATCCGGGAGATAATCGGATGTGATTCTATAATACATCATTTGAATGAAGCAGTCGCTACAAAGCATAGAGTCGTTGTAGATATTAGCCATTCTCTCATTGTCTGCCGTCACGTTGTAGGGATCTGAACATTGCTGAGCTGTTGGATCGACACTGCAATCAGGACGTACAACGTCCGACCCCACCCATGATATAGATTCGACCATACACCAATCCCCAGTTCTATCTCGAGATTAATAATTACACAAGATCAGGCTTGAACTAGGCACATACTCTGATTGAAGGCAAGCAGCGCCGTAACCATCTTGATATCTTCCAGCAACCGCAAAAGCTGGCACAAGCGTCCCAAAGGTAACTATATCATCATTTATACATGCCAAGGCAACATTCTGCTCCCAAGTCTCGACAGCAGAAGCGCAGTCAGCAGTACACAATGTCGTCAAGTTTTGCTCGCTCCAAAAGTAATCGTCAGCGTTGACGGTCCATGGGAACAAAGAATCGTCACATGGTAATGTGGTATTGCTACTCAGATCAGCTATCGCCTGGACGAGAGGTGAAGAAGCTCACAGAGTATCCAAACATCCTACACTAATATTCAAAGCGGATGCAAGTAGGTCTGGGTCGACGGTGGGGTAGAGACTGAAGTCCTGAGCCAGCACTTGCAAAGGAAATAATAATAGTAGGCAACAGCACGCAAAAGAAGGACGAGCGGCCATGATTCAAGGTGACAGAAGCGATTTGGACTGCACTTGAAAGCTTTCACGGAGCAGAAAACCTTTTCAGCTTCATCAGATCTGGAATGGAGAGGACAGCGACTTGAAAGAAAAAACAGGAAAGAAGAGATTAGGACTTATGGGAAAGAGTACGCTATCGAAAAAAAGAGGCCGAGTTCAAGCAGGAAGAGCAGACTGTCAATATTGAAGCGGATGGCAAGGTATGATCGAAGCCAATAAAGCCGAACTTACGAGAACGAAAGCATGAAATGAAATGAGCTTCTTGTTCCATGGCGAGCGAGTATGGGGGTGGGCATGTGGGGAAAAGGGGTAAAAGCTCATGGTCAAAGGAATTGCTAATACTCTGATCAAAAGCAGCCGCTAGAAATCGATGCCCTGGCGGAAAGCACCGACCCGCCTGCCATCGTGGTATGGCTGTGCCGGAGGGCTGTGCCGCTGTGCCGCTACTAGATAAGCTTTTGCCCGAGAAGCTTGTCTTGAGGAGTAACGAAGTAGGAGTTAAGAGGTCCGATTTGACACTCAGGGGTACAAGCCTGTTTCCCTATCCCTCCATATCATTTCGTTTTTTAGTCAAGAATCCTCCCCTCCTCCTCTAGCCTCGGCCAAAAGTTCTTTAGTAGAGTATCTTAGTTCACATCGTGTACTATTTGCTGTACTATTTGCTATACTATCTGCTGTACTTCGTACGGATACATCCAACCGCGTCTCTTGTAGCAACTTTCATCACATATATATTGGGTTGACCTTCCACATATGGAGATACAACCAGCGCTTATAAGCCCACTCTAATCTCCCGGGCTCCAAGGTCGCCCCTGTGTCATGCATATTAAGGGAACACCGAGGTTTCTAGGCTCAATCTTGTGGGATATACGAAATCCGCTGTGCTTACAATAAGATTCTAGCGAACCTTGAATTAATCTCACAGGTATGAGCTCTCCTGGCTAAACTTCCTTGCTTGGAGAATATATCATAACCTACGCTTACCCTTTCGATTGCGTTATCTTCCAACCTGTACAGGCATCTCACTCCTTTCTTTTGCTTCAGTCGTTCATTTGCAAATACACAAGAAGCGTCGTGGATGTTTTTGCGGCTATCTAGTCCAAACAACTTGGTGGATGTTCACAATACATTCTTTATAAGAGCTTTCCAAGACGACTTGAACACCCGCAAGCGACAAACTCACAATGCTTATCGCCACACTCGCTGCTCTCTTTTTGAGCTTAACTCCTTTCACTAGAGGCCTCACTCCTCAGTTTTCTTCAAATTTTGATTCTCTCTCTCTCCTTGGCGCCCGCGATTTGCCTATAGGAACTTGCAATTCTGATACACCATGCGTTAATAGCGCTTGCTGTGGAACGGTATTTTCCAATCTTTTTCACACTATTTATATCAATGGGTCTAAGATTTCTCGTTCTAGAATGGATTATGCGGATACTCTCCGACAGAGTGTGGCGCGGGGAATTGTACATCAAACTGCAAAGCAAAGGCACAATGTGGAGAGTATGGAGTAGTTGGCTCTCAAAACTGTCCGCTTAACGTTTGTTGCTCGCAGTTCGGGTAAGTCACCGACTTTCAAAACTCGTCAGGATATAGGCTGATCATGTCTCAGTTTTTGCGGAGAGACGTCGGATTTCTGTACTACTGGCTGTCAGGCTGGATATGGAGGTTGCGGTTCGGTCAACGCACCATCTTGCACTGGCGGATCCTCCGTCAATGGGCGTACAATTGGATACTGTGAGTCCCTCCCAAGTTTTTGAGAGGATTGAAAAGCCTAGTTCATTCAAAGGCTTCGAAATCTATCTTATATACTCAAATTATCTATCAATTACCATCCTTATCAGAGAACAGACGAAAGTTGGGCAAATACGCGCCCCTGCCAGTCTATCAAACCATCACAACTCAATCTTGACGGATTTACCCACGTCAATTTTGCTTTTGCTTACTTCGATCCTTCTACGTTCCAGATAACGCCAATGGTTGCAGCTCCTACTCCATAGGAAAGACCGGTACTAATTCAAAGATAGGATGCAAATGCGGCCTCGATCTACAGCGAGTTCACCGATCTAAAAAATTCATATTCGGGACTGAAAACTTGGGTTTCGGTCGGTGGTTGGTCATTTGGTGATCGTACGAACTTCTCATATTTGATGATCCAAGCAGTAAAGCAAGACTAACTTACATACTTTAGCGGGGGCGACTCAGTCTGCCTTTACTGACATGTCTTCTTCCGCAACCAATCGCGCGGCTTTTATCAATGGCCTGATTAAATTTATGGACACATATGGGTTCGACGGCGTAGACCTTGACTGGGAGTATCCAGCTGCAGAAGATCGAGGTGGTGTGGCTGCCGACTTCACCAACTATGTGACGCTGCTTAAAGAGATGAGGAGCTCTTTTGGATCAAAATATGGGCTCACAATTACAATTCCTACTTCCTACTGGTATCTACAACATTTTGACGTCGCAAATATGCAGGACTCGATTGACTGGTTCAACTTCATGACTTACGACTTGCATGGTAGAGTGCTACCCTCTTTTGAACGAATCACAGGGCTCATGAATCACAGGTACCTGGGACGCGGAGTCAATCTACACCGGGCCATACATTATGCCCCATACGAATATTACTGAGATTGACCAAGGACTGGATTTGCTGTGGCGTGCTGGGGTTACTCCAGACAAGGTGACTATGGGATTGGCTTGTAAGTACTTCCTCCGTTCTTACCCCGAGAATTACAAGGCACCGATTCAGATCTTTCAAATTCCTCAATGGAGTTACTCCACTAGGATGCTAGATCCTAGTTCCTTAAGTGCAGCAAGTGATGTGGCTCTGGAGTCCTGCTACACCTTGAGAAATGAGCCCTTCTTGTCGAATCAATCACGGCATATAAATGATTCAATCATACCATTCGTTTGAGTAATTCATGTGGCATCCGATTCCTTCACAGCATTTGAGAGATGAGGATCTTTCCAAGCAACCTACGAGGCAAATGAAATTAGAACCATGCTCATGATCATCTTAGACTATGGACGCTCTTTTACCTTGGAAGACCCATCCTGCAATACTCCAAATGGAGTTTGTAGGTTTACTGGCGGCGGAAATGCTGGCCAGTGTTCAGATGCATCTGGTATTCTAGACGACCAAGAGATCCAAAGTATTATTACTGAAAACAATCTCACACCTGTCCACGACACTACAGCTGCTGTAAAATGTATGTAATTATCTTTCTAAAAAGAGGAAATTTCTCTAAAAGTCATAGGGATTACCTGGGACAGCAATCAATGGGTGTCTTACGACGACTCAGACACTTTTATCGAAAAGCAAAACTTTGCTAACGGGCGGTGCTTGGGTGGTCTTATGGTATGGGCTTTGGATCAAATGAGCCAAACAGGCTTAAGCGGAATTCCTGGGATAGCGCCTTCATCCAATGCCTCGACAATGCAGCAATCTGTTGCGAGCCAGGGTTCCCAAGATCAGTTAGCTTCGACTGTTTGCTACACGAGTGACTGTGGTGCGGGATGTAAGTCGGGAACGACTGAAGTGTCGATGATGAATGGTCAGCCCGGCCAAGTATCAACGAAGGAACGATGTGCATCAGGCCAAACCGAGAGTCTTTGCTGTGCTAATGGCGGCACTATGGGTACCTGCGAATGGCGTGGCTTTAGGGGTGCCGGGCTCTCATGTATTGGAGGCTGTATGGACGGAGAGACTGAAGTAGTAAGTCATGCTCACTGCGTTTTCCCTTCCTATCTAGAAGAATGAAGCTAATTCCGTGCTCTTAAAGGCTCGAAACACCAACTATCTTGACAAAAAGGGTAGCTATACTTGCAACGGAGGACAGATGAGCTACTGCTGTTCAGGTTTCAAGGCGCCACCTCAAAAATCAGTCCTCGCGTCGGATGCAGAAAGCGCAGCCAAGGCAGCAGCAGAGGCAGCAGCCGAACAGGTAATGGAGAGCCTACAATTTCCGACTCTCTTGAGAGCAATAGCTCTTGAACCATGTCTTCAAACGAAATCTCTACGTTGAATGTTACAGTTACTGACTGTCTCGTTACCTTAGGCTGCATTAGATATTGCTGCAAAAGCGTTTTGTCGAGTGGCTGTTCCCGCTCTATTGGCTCCGCTCGAACTCCTCGAGGACCTCATCCCCCTTTTTGGTAGTCCCCGTAGTTTTCATTCGGATACAGAACCTTACACTGACACCACACAGGTGAAATCGCCGACCTTATTGAATTGGCCGCTACCCCTGGACTTATCGATCTGTGCACAAAAGACATTGAAAAGGAGGGATCGGCAGAAATCAAAGTCTTTGGAAAGAAGAAAACCCTCTCGTTAGACGAACCTACTGCCACTGGAGAAGATCGGCCTCCTGAGAGTAGTCACGAATCAGCACAGACAAAGACCAGCTCATCATGCAAAGTTGAAGCGAAACGGGTCAACGTACGAGATCTCTCGACAACAACAACACACACTGAGTATACTACTTCGGAAGTCTTCAAAACCTGTGATTTTGATCTATACCCTCAGCCATGTGCACACTACAGCTCTGTCATCCGAGTTAATCCACAATTTCAAACCATTTCATGCACCGACAAAGCGTTAAGAGCTCTTCGCCCGCAACCAGCAACTGTAAGCACACAGACTTCTTCGTATAGTTCTTATGATTGGAAAAGCGCTGACTTTCTGGCTATTCAGTGGACAGGACAGCACAATGCGCAATGGTCATTGGGCTGGATGCAAGAATATGACGTGGACTGCCAGGGTGATGGTAAGCATAATTGACCCATTTGTCCCTTTCCCCTTGTCACGACTTTGTGCATTGGTTTATCCCTGTGTACTACGTTTCCTTAAACAGATTTTATCTCGCGGATTTATATCTCTTTGACTCCCAAACTACTCCCTAGCAGGAAGTCACTAACTCTCCTCACCTAGAATTCCCTCCTGCGATTGTAGTAAGTGATATTATTCCCGCACTAGGCCGTGTCTTGCATATGGACCACTATGTGTTACTAAAGCAATCCTTTTACCGAATACTTCTAAAATACAAATCTGACACCAAACTTCTAGTGGCAAGGCCGTGATAGCCCTGCAAACGGACAAGCGTGGATCAGGCAAGTTCCCGGAGCACAAAATGGGGGAGCTGGACCAGCCTACTTTGGCAACATTTGTCCCGATACCCCCAAAAGTAGCACGGCCAATCTCCGCTCTCTTGGAGAGCAGGTAGTTGGCTGCCGGACAACCACTCACTTCTCCCTTACGGAAACCATCACATGGCCTGCTCTAGTTATGAAATTCGAAGGCACACCAGGCTTCGATGCTGGAGATGAAGATGGACTCAGCGCAAATCCTTGCTGGCCAAGTGTACTGATAAACGATCCGGGGTGGGCCCTTTTGACAAACGACAAATATTACGACAGTCATCTGGCGACAAAGGTTCTCGTTGACCAACTCCTCTACAAATACCCCCCCGGCCCTGCCTATACAAATGGAAAGACAAATCAGCAACATTGGAACAAGCGAGAGCTCCTGGGATCGCCCGGACGGGACGACTTTGATCCCGACGATCTTGTCTTCGTTGAATCGAACGCGACACGAAAGCTCACCGACGAGGAATTGCGCAGCGAGTTTGGATTTCACAGGTGTGCTGACGCCGAATGCTCTGCTGAGAAGGAAGCGTTGGGCATAGAGTCAGCCATTGTTCGTGGCGTTCGCAAAACAACACCAGCCATAGTCACAGCTACTACTACCTCTTTGGCTGTCGAGTTTGCTTTATCGACTCCGGCATCGAATCTAGCTAGTCGAGTAACCAGTGCTGTTCTCCCGGAAATAACGATGGAGCCTGCTAAAACCAAGTCGAAGCACCAAATTCAGTTGGAGCTTCGCGAATTGTTAGATCGGGCTGCAGCATCGGCCGCAGCGAAAGCTGGCTAAATGGGTTAGGCCCTGAAACGGACTTCACATGAAATTCCTGCAATCTACGTAATGAGATAATAAAGATCACTTGATCAATGGAAGCCACTAGTACTTGCTCGATTCACTACGTGATAGGAAACGATCAATTGAATCCCATTTCTTTCTTGTTATACCTGCCAGCTATCATCAAATCATAGGTGCTCGAATTGAACTTCCAGATAAAAGTTCGGCATGAAGAGCTGCAGGATCAAGGTCCCCATCTTTCTCTTGACACGTTGCGAAGAACTCTCTGATAGGTTTGGTGGGATAAAGGCGCCAGGCTAGGTCCTCCTCGTACTCAAACTTCTTATCGTCTAAGTAGGGACCACCCAAGATACAGAATTGAGTGATCGTGCCTACATAGATACGTCAGCAAGCTATACGTAGAAACATGTAAAGGCATTCTGTACCAGCCTGAACATCAACCAATAACCACTGCCCGTAATTTGACCCATTCGTCAACGAGAACACGTGAGGCGGAATCTTCTGTCCGGAAGGTTCGAAAGTGTAGCGCTTGCTCTCATAATTACTGTTGATCCGCCTTAGATTCAGTTCTCCAGTGTAGTTGATCAGCTGGGTGCCTTCAAATAACTCCCATCTGTGCTCGGGCGGGTCTACGAAGGGCAAGTGAGAGAGCAGATCTACTACTTCGTCAGATTTTCCCATCTTGCGAAAGGCATCGCGGTACTCTTGGGGCCATCCTGAGGGCGGTGGTATTCTTAGGGCGGAGGCGGGGAGGCATGGTTCTGTGGTTCGCATGGTGAGGAATGTATAGAAATCTGAAATGATCGAGACGATTTCGTCACGGCTAAGAGCGGAATTTTGTGACATTTTGCGCAGTTATATGATGAAGTGGGAGAAGGAGTTTAGGTCAGAACAAGGAAAATAGCAGGCCAGAAGCTTTAGCTGTTGAGAATCAATGGGGTTGGGTGCTTACATAATCCAGCTTGGGTATAAATCTGGGCTACCTTACCTGTACGTAACTGGGTGAGGGATCAACAGGATCATGGATGGCAATATGCCGATTTTCAGCGATACGCCGATCTTTCCTATACCTATTTCTTCAAATAATAATAGAAAAAGTGGCATGCTTTCGAGCCAGATGGATACGAACAAAAGAAACCAGAAATGAGTCAAAACATCACTACTCTCTTCCCTAGTTCCTTAGTTTCATCTTTGTATTTTTTCCTCGCTCCAAATTACGGCAAGTTATCCGCAGTCTCAGGATACCGGTGTCGTGTAGTACGAATACTACCGGAAGTCTTCACCGGTAGGGTGTACGTACATGAGGTTTTCTTTCCAAGCTGCATATGCTGGGACCGATGAGGAGCGTGTAAGAGGTTGGATACGAGAGAGATTGCGTAGGATGGAGACGTGTATGCGGATCAGTCCCAGCGCGGTCTTTAGTGGGTGGGATACGTACCCTCTCGCGTACTGAAGAGGACAGGGGAGTGTAATATGGATTATTCTAATTCAATCTATCCGGTATATGCTCTATCCATCCCCCATATAAACTCCAGCGACCATGGTTCTTTCACTCTCATCTAATACTGCTCCGGCAGACGCCTTGGTTTGGACCCTGAAAACAAGACACCGAACAATTACAGAAAGGCACTCCCTTTCACCTGGCTAAGCCAGATAAAGAATCATGCGTATGCACACGATCGAGATCAAAAGGACTGCTCTCATACCTGACCCCCGCCGCAGTGCCAACGCTCTCCTTCGAAGCAGTAGCCAAGTCCTTATTCATCACGGGCACTTGATCCTCCTCATCACTCTCCCTCCCAATTCCCGTCGAGACCTTATCGCTAACACTTCCCCTCTCTGCTCCAGTATCCACTGCATCCTCCTCCTGCCTTTCCTTTAGACCCTGCATTATAGCATCTGACTGTGCAGCATACTCGCATCGAGCTCTGATCTTTGCGCCGTACTTGTATAGGACAAACGGAGCGGGGAGACACGCGAGCGCTAGGAAAGCAGGGATGGAAGAAGCCCAGTGGATACCGAGATTGGCGTACGAGTATTGCGTGAACAGAGGGAAAGCGAAGCCGAATAGCGAGCGCAGGACAGAATTTGCTGCGAGGACTGAGGCGGCGAAGATGGTGTACGCGTCGATGAGGTAGTTCATCACGGCGAGGAAGATAACCACCATGCCGAACCCAAACGGTGCGCCTGCCATTACGCTGGATATCCAGTGGATGGATGGGTAGTTCGTCCATGCGAACCAGAAGAGACCGACTGGGATCGCGATCGCACCGGCCATGGCTGGCACGAGGCGAGCTTCAGGTGGTGCAATGCCGCCGTTTTCTGCGGCTCTGCGCATGTAGCGCTTGTTCTCCATAGGAACAAGGATGACTGCGAAAATCATCCCGACCGCTACCCCGAGGAATGCTAGCCCACCTATTCCTTCGCTCCAGCCGCGTACTTCTTGGAAGCAGATGGGAAAGGCACCGAAGAGCATGAAGAGTGTGCCGTAGATGATGGCCATATAGATTGAGAGGACGAGGACGATGGGCTCTTTGAAGAGGAGGATCCAAGGGCGGACGAGAGCGATTTGGAGGCGCTTGCTTGCAGTCATTATCCCAGCTGCATCACTTTTTGTTCGGTAGACTTTTCCAGTCATTAGGGACAGCTTCTTAGCACGGACTTGGAGGAGGACTGGTGCGAATGTTTCTGGGACGAAGAGGAGGCCGAGAATCCACATTACGCCGGAGAAGATAGTCATTAATCCTTCTACCCATTTCCAACCTTTTGATTGACCGAGGAAGCCACCTGCAATGGGTCCAATTGTTGGTCCGAGAAAGGGTGCGAGGGCGAAGAAGCCCATTGCTAATCCACGCTCCGAGGCGTTGAATATATCCGCGATTTGACCTCCAGCGTTTGTGAAGGGTGATGATCCAAAAGAACCAGCGAAGAATCGGAGGACAAGGAGAGTTTGTATATTTTTCGAGGCAGGTGCGGCAGCGTTAAAAGCTGTGAACCCACCGTAACTTATGGCGAAGACGATTTGGCGACCGTACATTTCGGATATCGGTGCCCATATGAGTGGTCCGACTGCGAAGCCAAGGACGAAGAGCGAGACTCCTAGGGTTGCGACTTCAATGCTAATATCGAAACCAAAGATTATCTCTCGAATAGTACCTACAATTATATCAATATGAATGCCGTCAATAATGGTGGGGAAGACGTACCACTGAATGCACTAGAGTTGAAAGCCGTTGCAAGCATAGACACAGCAGCTATGCTACTAACGAACCACTTCTTGGAGTTTGGAAACTCCATTGGATTTCCAGGATCATTTTGGACCCAAGTGACAATGAACGGCTCATCCGCCGTGCCTTTGCCCTCATATTTATGGGTCAATACGTCCTGAGTGATGCGTGCTTGATCGATGATAAGACGCCAGTGTGGTATCGATTTGGGAGCTTCAACTTCGAAGTCTTTCTCCATTTTCGTTACAAATGAACAGCGGAACGACAGTGCAATAGGGACTTAAGGGAAAGAGAGAAGTGATATACCTGCAGCACACGCCATTTTGAGCAGCACTCAGAAAAAAGAAGTAACGCCATAAACACTGGGTCACAACAGAAGGAAATTCCCATACTGCCGCCGACTCACCGACACGCCGACGGGACCAGCCAGTAGGTGAGACTCATGAAGTAAGTATCATCCCACGGAAAGATAGTTAAGCCGCATGAAAGGTGGGCTCTGGCATATGTCAGAAATGTTGGAAGCTTTTCCGTGCTCCTGACATCGTCTGAGGCTTCGCACAGGCCTTTACCTCGGCAATTTCAAAGAAAAGAATCACGTGTGGTCGGACTTTTCATTCGGCTCCCCGACCTATCCACCTGCAGATGGGTCTTTTTGTTTACAATTATAGATAAGGTAGTCTGACAAGATCTGCTTGTAATGAGTGACATCATAAGAGGCTTGGGTTGTCAAATTTCCCTCGAGGACTGAAGTGAACCTGCCGGTCACATGACCTGGATGAAAACTCTCTAGCTTCGACAATATTTAAGGAATTATTTGTGTCGTGGAGGTAGGTAAATTAAATGCATATAATACTGGTGACATGATTTCTTGGTATTGCTTAAATAATAACAAAGTATGAATGGGAAGGTGGCGAGGAATCTCGCTTGCTGAAAATAGGAAACTGTGAACAGCGATGACGGGTTGAAAGGTATTGAGAGTTGTGTTCCTTCTGGAGTGCATATCAACCGAAGCCAATGAATCCAGGGAATAACGCTTGTCGAAGTAATATTCAAAAATACCATATGAGAACCCGAGATATCAATCTCTCGCCCATTTTCTTCTCTACGTAACTGCGGCTTCCCTTGTCTTGTCACTATACTCGGAAGTCTGAAAACATTGGAACATATATCCCGTTCTGCCATTCCTAAGCTTTCGTATTATCATACGCTCTTCAAGGTGATTGCAAAACAGCTTGCGATTCATTCTAGCAACTCCGCTTAATTAACCCTTTTTGGTGCTTTGTTTGATCTCTTGCTTGAAATATTGCTCCAATGATGCCGCAAGGTCAGGATATCGTTGTGAGTTCTCTGGAGCTAGGTCAAAGCATCTATCTAATATATCGTTCTGAAGTTGACATCTAGGAAACTCTCTGCTAAGACAATTACCACTGAAAACTACCTCACGTTGCGCATTCCAGAACATATCCCCATTCTTTCTCTCAATACCTTTGGGAGCATCCTTGCTGGCTTGCTCAACATTCCCATCTCTCTTCGCATTCACAGAAGCCGTGCGTATATAACTTTTAAGAAAGAACTGGCAGAATAGATGTGCATCGTAATAGCTTTATGTTTGATGGATGGTGAGGCTCGTAGCCTTGTCCGATAAAGGTACCAGTGCAAAAATGGATTTCGGTCTGCGATGAGGCGTCCAATAGCGGGGACAGCCGCCCAGCTTCACGCCAAAAAGCCACTGGACCTGCATCGCAGATCGAAGAATGATCTATACAGCCGGTCAGGTAGATTGACGGTGCTCCCTTAGAGTGCGAAAGATAACCTGCTCCAAATACATTGACCGTATATCTATGTCGTATCAATTTCGGTCAATGGGACAGGTCTGTAGCTTATGTATATCGAGAAGATTTACTGAGTAATCACTTAGTTAGTAATCACCCCTATGTATGAGTGATATACTGGCGTATCTGAGTGAAAAGTCTTGTATACTGGCTGATTTAGTTATCGAATATATCACTCAACAAGTGAAAAGCTTTATACTGTTTATATTTTATAGTTCATACATGAAGTCATCGATTTAATGCACTCATCACTTAGCCTATACGCGTCTATTCCATTAACGCGTCAGTGTTAAGGTCGCCCCAAAAAATAATGGGTAAACAAAAAGAAAAAAGAGGAAAAAAATCAGAACCGCAGATCGTAGGCGTACTCTCGCGGATTTATTTTTCAGAGTAACAAGGCTATTCGTGTAAACCTGTCGGGCGTGTCTCTTACTTTCGGTGGTAGGAGGTCAGGTAGCAAACTCACCCAACTCGAGTATGTATTGGGATATGGTACCTTTGATCGTTCGTGGAAACAAAACTCTTATTTTGTGATATACGAATACTTGGGATATTGAGGCGGCTTAGAAGACCGAGAATAGTCGTCTTGACCATATCTCTAACCGTATACTTTAGTCGGTCACTGAGGACTATCGACCGAGGGCACTTACAGCCTGAGCAGTAGAGGTTATGCAAGGATGGACCAGCCATTATTAAAGATAGGATCAGAAACAGACAAAGGTAAAGGTAGGTGAAGGTACCTCAGACCCCACGTGACAGTGCCGTGTTTCACGACAGTATACATAGATTGATTTACTCCCAAATCTGAGGAGCGCAATGTCATAATGAACGATTGGTCGGAGCATGAGTCGAATCTCCCATTGTGTCTACTATGATGAGGATTGAGTGGAACTGATGACCAGCGAAAGAAATAAAAACTTGGTCAGTTTGGCATTTCGTCAGACTGGGACACGAGGACTTTCTCAGTATAGAATACAAAGCATTAGTTACAGCAGCTTCTTCATTACTATAGTAGTCAATGAAGTGTAGCTGCTCGGCAGACATACGAGCAAACCCGAGGCGTAAGAGCGTTGATTCAGCCTTGCTCGATGACGACGATGACGTTGATGGAAGAACGTGGTGTGGCTGTGCGGCGGAAGACTTCAGCCACAACAGGAATGCTGAACGCAGAATGCTGAGTGGAACATTTCCGATTGCCTCAGCTGGAAGCATGAACATCTGAACTTGGTATGCGATGGTAGAGTATCGGAGAGAAGAGGAGATGAGGTGTGTGTAGTAGAGTCTGTCAATGATGGCCTGTAATACTCGAGAATATGTCAATGAAAAGTCAATCAAAAGACCATGGCGGAGATAGATGGGGACGTGGCACAGTAGCATGGGCATCATCTCCAGAGCCGCTTGGCGGTGCAGTATGATTGGAGGCAGCGGAGATAGTCAGGAGCGAACTTGAATTGGGCATCTTGGCAAGAACAGAGGCAATGAATGGCATTGCATCCCTTTGAGTATTTATATCCCATACTCTCATCTTTATCAAAATTCGCGTGTTGCTACCTACTCAAGCACCATCAACCACACCTCAATCTAACCGAAAACAGACCAAAGCAGACCAAGCTCGCGCACTTCACACTTGTCAATACCCCAGTCGGGCTGGTCTTTGAGACTCTATATTGGGCGGCGGAGATATAGAGCTCAGAGAAACGGACTCTTGGAAGTTCGACGATATGCGTAAGTAATCCCATTTCCTCTCTCCGTATATAGTGCAGTGTCCACGCGCAATCCTGGAATCCCTGGAACTTCGTCATACCGATCATCCATTGCCTTTCCTTGTCGTGGCATCTGGGAAGCTACATATCAATCAACCAAACAAAGGTCATCAAACAAAGGCTACCGACATACGAAAGTGAAGTATCAGACCCCACACGCACACCTATCCACAGGTGACAAATACATTTTGGATGGTGGATGTTGGATATCTGTTGATATCCTCCACAAAGCCCAGCTGCCCCAGAGCTTGGGACTTGATACATCCTATCATATCTCCTATCACCATCGGCGCCACACATTCCATCGTCGAATCATTCTTTGTTGTGCTTCTCCGTCTCACCATCTCTCCACAGTTTGGCGTGCGGTGGGCTTGGCAGACTTGGAGGTACAGTATCCGCGTCAGCTCAAGCGAACTGATAAAGGTCCTGTGTCGCACCCGCCTCCCGAGCTTCCATCCTCCAACTACATCCCCCCCCTTCTCACCCCCACCCCCTCACAACCTCCATCTATCTCGCCAGTATTCCGATTGTTCCGACCACCTCCATTTTCCTCAGGATATCCAATATTACTTTCTCTCCGGACTCAACATCGATGAAGAAGACTTCGCCTGACTCTCCTTCGTATACAGATCGCATACGCTCTTGGGCTAGAACCAAAGCGCATGGCCCCTCTCCACTCTCCAGAGACTCGAGCCGACCGACTCTCCCCTTGACCAACCTACCTAGCACAGATTCCCAGCAGACGAGAACTACTCCTCCTGCCCGCAATGACACAACCAACATTCCACCCTTTCCCTCGACAGACCTCAATGGCCTTGCCCGCCAATCCTCAAAATCTACAACAAACAACGTGGCAGACAATACATCGACAGACACGCCGCCACCAGCTCCACCTCCGCAGGTTGATGGGGAGGGGGCTGTCATAAATGAGTTGCCCACCAAAGAGAATGTAGCCCTACGCTTTTGGCTCACAGCTAAATCCATCATACTCTCTAGCTATATCAACTTGTTGCTCATTTTCGTTCCAGCTGGTATCGCTGCAAAGGCCGCCGGCCTTTCCCCAGGTATCGTTTTTGGACTGAATGCCGTTGCTATTATACCCCTGGCAGGTCTTCTCAGCCATGCGACCGAAAGTGTGGCAAAGAGAATGGGAGATACTATCGGTGCACTAATGAATGTTACATTTGGTAATGCTGTCGAGCTTATCATATTGTATGTCTTCCATCATCCTCCGCTCCATCACTGCTAACCTCTCCCAGCATGTATGTCTACCTCATAAGAGATCAAGACAAGAAAGAGCGAGAAGCCCTCTTAAAGGCATTATCATATCAATCGCGTCCCATATCATCGGTTCCTTTCTTTTGTTCCCCTGACCCTATGCTCGTTCCCCTCGTTCTCTGTGACTTATAAGATCCATGCTCACCTTCTTTCCAACTGGACAGCATTGCTCTTTCCAAGGTCAGTTAATTGATGATATCTTTGAGCCTCGCTGACTTTCGCAGAATGAAATCCGTATCGTCCAAGCTTCTTTGCTCGGCTCGATCCTTGCAAATCTACTTTTGATTCTAGGCATGTGTTTTCTCATCGGTGGACTTCGTTTCCGTGAACAGGTGAGACAGCAACCTTTACGGTAGTCCTTTGCTAATTCTGTCTAGATCTACAATAGTACTGTCACCCAAATGAGTGCATGTCTACTCAGTTTGAGTGTGATGAGTCTATTGCTTCCTGTATGTACCTTTATCACACGTTACGTTCGTCGCTGACATTTTAGACCGCCTTCCATGCTTCATTCAACACCGAGAAACAGACATCAGGTACAGCTGAGACGGCTGTTTTGAAAGTGAGCCGTGGTACCAGTGTGGTAAGTTGTACCCCCTGATTCCGTGGCTATTGCTGATCGATCAGGTCTTGCTTCTCGTTTATGGAATGTACCTTCTCTTCCAGCTCAAGTCTCACGCGTATATGTATGAGAGTACGCCGCAGCATATCATCGATGAAGAATCGGCTCCTGGACCTGTTGCCAACTGGCTAGACTCGTCTTCTGATGATTCTTCAAGCTCTAGCTCCGATTCTGATGCCTCGAGCGGTTCGAATACCACTGCCAAACGTATAAAAAGAGTCATGAGAGGTAACCGGAAACGCCGTAAGTCCAGCGCCGGCTCAAAGGAAACCGCCGATGTTGATGCCCTCCGAACTCAAACGCCATCCCTCGGAACTACGTCGATCTCTCAAGCCCATGCTGATGCCCCTGCCGAAGAGTCCGTCACATATGGTCATCGTCTTGGTGCCGTCGACGTTGGCGATGACGCTGATGTCGATGAAAGACCTCAGCGAAGCCGGAATAATTCTTACAATAGCCATCCTACGAAAAAGGAGCGAAAAAAGGATCGAAAACGTAGAGAGAAACGAGAGCGCAAGGCCCGTAAGAATGGAGAGAATGCAATCACGGAAGGAGTTGTTGACAACACTTCTTACGAGAAGCAGGCTCCAGAGATTGATGGACCCCGTCGCGTCGACTTCGCAGTTGCGGAAATCCAGAACGAATTGGTCCAGAGTGACTCTGCCTCGAAACGGCCCTTTACCCTCCGAGGGATCCGACCTCAAATTCCCAAAACCTTATCCCAAAATATCTTCTCGCAGTCTTCTCAACCGCCCATGTCGATCCCAGCTCCTGGTCCAATTCCACGTGTTCGCTACGGTATTCGCCGCACTAACTCTCTTCCCGATCGTCTAAATCAGAGCTTTATTCCTGGTGCCCCCGCTGCAGGTCTCCAACCTGTCCGTATCGGCAGTACTGCAGTCGCATCAAACAAGGAGGCTTCCAATAACGACGGAAATATCAGCCGGACCACCGCCATCTGTTTGTTGTTGATTTCAACAGGCTTAGTTGCTGTCTGCGCTGAGTTTATGGTAGATAGTATCAATGCCGTCGTCAAAAGCCAATCTGGATTGAATGAGACCTTCATCGGTCTTATAATCTTGCCTATCGTCGGTAATGCTGCGGAGCACGTGACTGCTGTTACCGTTGGGCTGCGCAACAAAATGGATCTTGCCATAGGCGTCGCCGTAGGTTCAAGTATTCAAATCGGTAAGTAACTCCTCTCTATTCTCTAGTTTGTGCTGACACCTCCCAGCCCTCTTCGTAACCCCCTTCATCGTCCTCCTCGGCTGGTGTATGAACAAAGACATGTCGCTCTACTTTACGCTGTTCGAGACAGTCTCCCTCTTCGTCTCAGCCTTCATCGTCAACTTCCTTGTCCTCGATGGTCGCTCCAATTATCTCGAAGGCGCACTACTTTGTGCAGCTTATGTCATCATTGCTGTGGCGGCGTTCTTCTACCCGGACGTGGATTCGCAGTCTGTGCTAGGTGGTAATCCGGATGCTACTAGCAAGATGATCAGGAGCCTGTTGAGGATTTAGAGGTTAGAGAGGAGAGAGATAGGAGGATAAATCGTCAAAGGAGGTGCGACGAGGGTTTCTTGTTGAGGGGTCGTTTTTGATGCGGTGTTTTCTCGAGGGTTCACATTCATTTCGTTTTGAGGATTACTTGGTTGGTTGATATGTCTACAAATTGCTCTTTTCTCTTCAATAGCAGCTATTACAGTTCGACTTGGACTCGAGCCAAACACAAATTGCACTTCTACAATCTCAAATACCAAAACATTCATTCGCTCCAGGTGATAGTAGGCCGCTAGCACCACCTTACAGTATTATCGTACGCATCATCATTATCGAACGCACTGTAAGGGCGAGGGTCTCCTTGAGGTGGTGCTAGCGGTGCACTATTTAGTCTCCGCGCGATATCATAGTGCTTCAAGTAAATGGTGCGCTACGTGGGAGGCAGGAGGTCCTAGCGGGTAATATCTCGGAGCTGATTGGAATGGCTGGGTTGATGGACGTGAGAGCGTGGGTTGGGGGTGGGCTGCGAGGTGGACGTGAGGGGATTGAGATAGCGGAGCCGCTCTTGGTTGACACGCTGCGCTGTGGGGCTGCAGTTATCGCTGTAGTGATCTCCAGACCCGATGGTCCTACTGAATACCGAGGACTCAATCGTGTGAGCTGAGTCGCCGGTATGAGCTTTGCGGAGTTGATGATAGTCGGAGTTCAAATATCTTGGATCCTCCATAATAAGTTGGAGATGCTGTAGTTGCAAAATTCCATGTGCTGTGAATGAGATTAGAATATGGGTCAAGACTTCTCATTTCGGTTTGGTTTCTTACTTTGTGAACACATTTCTGGGGATGCTGGATAGGAGTGCCATAATCGAGAGATGAAGAACGGCCTTCGTGATATCTCATAGATATAAATCTTCTCCAATTGGATTGATTACTTGGAACCCAAAAGCAAAATCAGAACTAGCACGCCAACATTGCACACGCAGATGTTGCGGCTAAGTTCGCCCGAGCTTGGCCGAGTCGCGGCCACACCTGTTCTTATCTGAGATGTGTTTTTGGATCAAGTGCAGTGCGTTGTCTACTTCGGCTAAGGGTACTGCCGAAGGAGTGCATCATGAGGCAAATGCGGGGTACTGGATTGGTACTGGATTGCTCTTGTTGTGGTTTGAGATCTGCAAGTCTGACTACTCTGGGTAGCAATGCTGCCTGGATGATCTGCAAAACCCTCGAATGGCAAGAGGCTCAGAAAAGATGGAACCCTGCCCTTCCATCGACGTGAAGTATTTCGGAGTTCGAGTCTCTCAGAGAGTTCCTACGTGAGACAATACCCAGCCATAGTCCTCACGGACCTGACTATTTCTTTTGCTTGTCCACCCCATAAATGGATCCTCTGTGTATTCAGCTGATGCCCCTAGGTTTGACATATCCTGCTCTTGCAGGTTGCACGAGCCATCTAACAGCGGTGGCGTGAAGCCTTGTTGACCGTCTTGACTCGTCAGTAAGAGCTCATGATAACCGAACGTCGTAGGATCTTCAGCTTGATTCATATTCCCAGTTCCTTGTTCTACTGAACTTCTCGATGCAGGAAGGTCAACTTTGGAGATATAGCTCGTCCATGAAGTCGACTGGCTGTTTGTAAAAGATGTATCGGTCCAGAGATTTTCGCTGTCGTCAAATGAGAGTTCGGGTGTCTCTGATGCATCCCAATACGAGTCAGCAGCACCTGGAGTTAAGCATGGCTGTATCCCCGAAGTGATATCGGAAGCAGTACTACATGGAAGTCAGCTTCATGATCTTGGCGTCGGAGTAAACGTAGCGGCCCTGCTTTATGTGCGAGAACGGAATGCCAACCACGAATAATTTAAACAATTCGGATATCCGAAAGTTGTAACATGACAGGAGACAACGGACCTTGAAGCCATCCTTGAAGCCATAACTTGATCTGACTTTCTGATCTCCACCACTGTGGACAGGTTGCTGAAGCCAGCAGTCAACTCAACCGTATCGTTCGCAGCCTCGACTGTTTTTGCATAGGCTTTATTATCAGGGCACAACTCAGGATCACACTGCATCGAATCAGCTTTACAGTCCAGAGGGGATGATATCTAACCACTCACAGCCGTTTTTGAAATCCGATGTCTCTCACAAACATTTCCCCTATTTTCAGCCACCTTTCTCCGCTTGACCGGATCATATGGCTGTTTCTTTCTTCCCTCCAATTCCTGCCCACTTGATAGTATCCAGGTCGTCATTTTACCTCCCAAATTAATGTCAATCGGCGTGCCTGGACGACTACAAGGCGTCTCAGCAGCACGAGAAGAAACTCGAGACAGAGCCCTCGATGGCGGCCGGGAAGGGGGGCGAGAAGAAGCTCTCGAAGACGCCCTTGAACCCCGCCTCTGCCCTATCCGATCAGGCAGCTTGGAGCTTCTCAAAGACGCTATTCCAAGTTGTATTGGAAAGGTCTCAACACCCTTTGACTTCGCAAGACTGGTTTGCAAATCATTTTGCGGCAATTCGAAGACGAATTTGCTCCCTCGCTCGCCACCGAAAAATTGCCTCAGCGCGGCTTGCATGAGTTGAAGCTCTGTTTCGAGCGTTGGGAAGGCGTAGATCAAGGCATCTAATAATGCTTGGGTGCCTCTCTTGGGCTCGAACTGTGGAATGCCGTGTTTGTCACGGAAGATTTTGTAGGTGGGAACGGGCGAGGGAGAGGATGAGCTGGCTTCCATGATGCTGGCTGGTGTTCTCGGTGGCGGACGACTGGCGTTATCTATTGAACAGCTCAATTATACATTATACTACTGATGTTATTATTGAAGTCGAGGATACTATGGATAGATTCGCTGCGGGCGATAAACTTTACGTGAGATGTCCGAGGCTTGATTGGGACGTCTGCAGCCTGGAATTTCCCGATTAGGTGACCGGTTTACCACGTGATGCTAGGGAGGCGTGGCCCACGAGCCGAGTGGATCATGGAGCGAGCATTACTGTACTGTACAAAGGAGCCTGATGGAGGATTACTGATAAATTCCGATGACCTTTGGCTTGCCGCCTCGATTCCTACTCCTCTCCTCGCATCGCTCGAAGAAGCTCTGGCTTGTAGATCTTTTAGACCAAGTTAGTATGGTGACAGGAACCCATATAGGTATCGCCCAAAAAACAGAAGGCCCCAGTGGGGTTGTATTCTATTTGTGCAATTTTACCCAAAGAGCCTCGTTGTGTTTTGTCCTCTGCTCAGACATCGGAGGAAAAAGATTTCCGCCAGAGTATAACGCGTAATGGATTGTGGAGATTCATGTAACTAGTTATGCTACTCTGGCCGAGCTGAGAGCTCGCGCTCAGCTCCCCAATCATTTGTACCAAGAGTCAGTTTGGAGCGCAATAGAGGTGCCACCAAGAGACTTTGTCAATCAAGGATCGAACAGTCTGGTAATGACAAAATAATTGGGCGCCCAAACTTCTCATTCTGTAGATGTAGGCCTCTTTCTGGCTCTCAACTTGAGCTCAAGTGCATCCGAGTTTTGTCTGGGAGCTGTCTCTTGCGCATCCATCTCTCTTTTCTCCTTCTTTCGGCTAGCACAAGCCAAGCTAAAATGCAAAATCCAACCTGCCGCTGAGAACACCGTTGCAATCCACATAAAAGCGAACATCTGAGCTCCCAAAGTAGCACTGATGTTCAACTCTTTTTGTGACCCAATCACTCTTTTGAAGACAGCGTACATGACGGTAGCAATAACAGTTCCAACTGTGCAAAGCAGGGAAGAGATGAAGCTCAATGTCACAAAATGGTAGGAATACCATCGAGAATATAGAACGATTGGTCCCAGAAACATGCAAACGAAGTTCATGCAGATACTGAGCATGAAAAAGCCGAACATCAACTGGGAAACGATCCGGATGAGTGTCAGGATAGTAATGACTTCAGAGGGCAGAGCAACAGTCGCGCCGGCGAGAAGCTCGTTGAGAATGATCTGAACTGGGTTGAACCAGTATAGATTTTGTGGCTGCGAACAGTGGGTTATTCCTCTGGGCTGGATTAGCTATCATTGGTGGTGATATTGAAAAGAGGTCTTACTCATCGTCATATCCTTCGCAAAAGTTCCACAGACCCACTTGGTAGAAGTCATGGAGCCCGAGGCTCCTAGCAATGGAGTTGACCAGGATTGCATCGGCGGCGGAGGTTGAAGGTAGGATATCTGCAAGGCTGATCTTGAGGAAGTAACTTGATCGAAGCACCGGTTTATTTTTGATATTCCCGATCTCAGTCTGCAAGTGGTCAGTTCTTCTTCGCTTCTTGAAGTCATAATACTCACCAAAATCAGAAAAATTATAGAAATGAGGTAGAAGAGGCTTGCCACCAAAATAGCCCTTGTCCTTGTTCGGGTTGGATATAGATTTCTATTCATCATTTGGCTGACGCGAGCAGAATCGAAGGTCGAAAAGGCCATGGAAATATGCCTACGAACCGTTGAATATCGCGGCTTGTTAAACCCCTCGTTTCTGACATCAATATTTTTATTCATGCCCACATGCTACGAAATCCAAGACAGACGTTTTTTTCTAGGTCGTGGATCAGGAAGCGTTACTAGCAGCTGATGGGATCACGGGAGAGACCCTGCAGTTGCTCTCTGAACCACACCAACAGAGCATCAACAGCCTGCAACTCGGCTTTCCTCACCCAACCAGACCACATGCTAGCGCCACATGCTGCAACATCTGCTGTCACGCCCTCAATCTGTCCACGCCACATTAAAATACCAAAAGCAAGATGTGTCGAGATGAGACACCCAAAGAACTGACGGGAAGAGAAGAGCAAATCGGCTCTCGCATGAGATATTCAAACTGGTCAGCCCAATTCATTGCGCTTGACCCCTTGGACTCCTCCAATCTGAATGCTCGCGCTTGTGTGATCACCGAAGCCAGCAGAAGTTCGTTTTGGAGTATCCTTTCATTTTTGCTGTACACCTCGCTTGTCTTGTCCTTATGTTCCCGCGATATCTGTTGCTTCTATCCCAGGCCAAAGCTAGACGGCGATTCAAGTAGTCATCGTCAAACAGAAGATATGTTCGTTGAGTTCATCCTCGTTTGCGCCTGTCTCGTTTGGATCGCAAGATGCGATACCCCAATTCATAGCGAAAGTTTTCTTGCTATTTCGGCAAACACCACTGGCTTCACTACAGGATCCTCGGAAGCCTCTATTCCAACAGGGAACTACGAGTCCTACTCGTCGACACTCACGGTCTCGAAGACTTCTGGGGTGCTAGGATCCAACGACAATGCCGCCACTTCGATGGCTACAAGTAATGTTAGCTTGTCTTTAGAAAGAAATATAATCTCGAGTGCGTCTCAGCTGAGGCTCTGTGACCGCTGTCCTGAATGGAACCAGTTCAATAAACGCCACAGCCACTTCCATGTCGACCTCTCCTCAGCGAACAAATACCACAACATGCAATAATTACCTTGAACTTTGCTCGCGGTAGTTGAACCTAACAATTCTTTTTTTCGTCCCAAGGCCGGGTAGTAGGCGCGCCGCTCTTGCTCCAGGAGCTATATAACCACTTTCGGCTCAATGTCGGCTCAGGGTCCGTTGCGGGCACTTACAATTGCACTTGCCCTCTATATCGTGCCAGTTCTCTTCAAATGCGCGTGCCATCTGCTGCATACTACACGCAATCTAAATCTCCACGATGTCATCTTCTTCTGCTCACCCCAGCTCCGGCTCCTCCTCACACTCCGATAGCCTTCTACAGCTCGAAAATAACATCAAAGACAATGAAGATACTCTCTCAAATCCCATAAGACATAATCTCGCAGCCCGAAGACGCTCTCCCACTGTGCAAAGACGTTCCCCCATACATCGCAGACACTCTCTCGGAGCCCGAAGACTCAACCATGTCAGGCTGTGACCGTTCGCAGCTTCGCAATGTTCTTATCTTCAACAAGAGCGATCGAAACAATACAATTAGGGGTCTGGTGCTTACGGCCGGTGTTACAAATGCCAACTTCTATGCTATGGTAGAGTTCATTGTTATTGCTATAAGCGACTTTACTTTACGAAATGAAAGCGACATCACAATAGAGAAGAACGACTCGCCGCTCCAGCCTGGAAACTATTACATTGATGCCTCTCGTAAGTCTTTAATGGATAATTCTTTTATACCGTATCTAAATTACAAGCAGAACCTCTCGAAGTCAATAATGACGTATTAGTAACCTGTGGAATGTCTTTACAAACTGGATCTCGTGTCCAAGCCTTCCGTGACGTTGTTCGTTTGCGGGATCGACGATGCGTTATAACAGGAGAAGAGGTTATTGCTGACTATTGGCGGGGTTTCGAGGCTGCACATATCTTTCCACTGGCTTATGAATAGTACTGGACTGATCACAATTACGGCCGCTGGATTTCAATTACCCAGGAAAAGGGAGGAACTATCAACTCTATACAGAATGGACTATTACGTTGCAGCGATATACATCAGCTATTCGACTTTTATGAATTCTCAGTCAACCCAGATGTATGTATATACCTGTATTTCTGTAGAAATATAGTAACTAATTATTATTTTAGGACGATTACAAGATTGTATGCTTTATACCTGATAGCAAGGGTATTGCTAGAAGACATCTTGACCAAAAATTTCTCGATAATCCCCAACGGCCGGTTGATCAGCTTTTACATTGGCATTTTTGGCACGCTGTTCTTATTAATATGAGGGGTGCTGGCGAGCCTGTTTTCGAGCATGATTTCCCACCTGGCTCTGATATGATTGGTAGTATACTTAAGGGCCCAAAGGCAGCTGAGAAGATGGAGTTTGAGTTATTCAATCATCTGGCTACTCAATTTGTTGGCCGAGTAGAGGTAGCATAGGTATTACGGCTTAGAACGTGTATTTAATTCCAGAAATTTGCTCCGAATTTTGTACGATAGGGTAATCCATATTCATTTCCAATTGTTAACGTACCTTGGTAACTATAGCTGGATCAAAAGGGTATATTAAATATATAACTATTTAATAAATATGGCGTTAGTTTAGAGAATAAGATATAGAATATTTGGCTACAGTTGGGCGGGAAATCCGAGCACTGTTGATCATTAGGGGTCTTCTTTTAAAAGGTTACTATAGAGCTCGGATAGTTCGAAGTGGGAAGTTATAGACTTAGTCTAGTATTAAGTGGCTAGAAATACTTTCGCACCCTTTATTGTTAGTACGAAATGTTTTGAATAGGCAAGTTTATCAATAGAAACTAAACTACTGAGATTTTATCTAGTGATTAATGTTGTGGTCATTATGGGTTGGGCATCTAGCTTACGTGAGAGTACAAGCAATCAAGTAATATACTACCGGTCCGAAAGCCTTGTTGATATCATATCTTACGGACCTCTCGTAACGAGAGACAGTGCTCCTAGTACCTTAAATTAGGCTTTCAGTATGTAACCGTCTCGACCCCACCTAGAAAAACGTGGTACATTTACAGCATATCATACGTCTCCCCGCATCTCCCTATCTCTGCCCCTCTAATCGCTTAGTTACCTTCCGCATCAGGAGAAACCCGGTCCTTGAATCGCGGGAGCTTACTTCCTATCAAGCTTCTAATTGAAGTAAGCCCCAGGATAGCTTCGAGGTTCTTGAACATGAAGTCATTCAAAGATTTGAAATCGATATGTACAGGGGAGCGAGCATGCTTGATCTCTCAAAAGTGGGAGAAGTTTTAACAAAGTAATGGTTTCCCTCTCCGCGACTTACTCACTCCAATTGTCAAAATGGCTCCATTAAAAGGCTTTGCCTTGCTTCTCACTGTAATAAGTCGAGTTTGTGCTCAAGGAAGTCTTTCATACGAGCAACCCATCACTTTTGGTAGGTTTTGGAGTACTCAAATTTCCCTTTCGAGGCTTGTCTTGCGAATATCTTTCATGGCAACCTTCCCCAAATTATTGCTAGAGAGATCATTTTTGACAACTATCAGGCCTTAATGGATTTGCAAATTGGGGTGCTGGAAACTGGCCTCCTTCGACAGTGGGAACACCTCTCGTCCCTCAATCGACGGATTCTCAAACTCTCTCGCTTCTCACCCAGATAGATTCGAATCGCATCGAAAATACAATTCAAACATTGGTCAACTTCTACACCCGTCACACAGCATCTGATACGAAAAGTCCCACACGGGGAATCGGTGCAGCACGAAATTGGTTGTTGAAAGAGATGACCGAGTTGGCAAAACCATCCAATGGTCGAATGACTGCCTCAATGCCATGCTATTTGCAACCAGCTGCGCCAGCTGATGGGATTCCCTTTGCAGTAGACGTTTGCAACGTCCAAGTCGAGATTAAAGGCTCTGTTGATCCGAATCGTACCTATGTCTACACAGGTCATTATGATTCCAGAAGGCTCAACCTCAGTGACTACACTGGCTATGCTCCCGGCGCAGATGACAATGCTAGTGCTGTTGCTATTGCATTAGAGATGATTCGAATTCTCGCGCCGGTGGTTGCAAAAAGTTCCCCATCAACAAGCATCATAATTGCTGCTGTGGCTGGAGAGGAACAGGCCTTGTACGGAAGTAACTTTCTTGCTCAGACATGTGAGTAGATTCCTTAAATTAATTATATTTAATGTCTGACTTCCTCTAGTGAAAAATGCTTCTGTCAATGTGCAGGCAAACTTCAATAACGACATTGTCGGAAGTGGTAACAACGCCCCATTTGACACTTTGAACCAACACACCGTCCGGATCTTCGGCGCTGGTACAGATTATTTGACCTTACCAGCAGATGTTGTTGCGGAATTTATCTCCACTGGTTATCAGGACGATACACCGTCTCGGCATCTCGGACGCTACGTCCAAGAAGTAAACGCCGGCGCTTCGTCCGTGACCGGGATGGAAGTAGCACTCATCTACAAACCTGATCGATTCTTCCGCGGTGGCGACCATGAGTCTTTCCTCGGTGCTGGTTTTCCTGCTGTCAGACTCACCGAGCCGCAGGAGGACTTCTACCACCAGCACCAGGACCCTCGTGTTCAAGACGGAGTCACCTATGGTGATGAAATTACCTATGTTGACTTTGAGTATACGGCAAGAGTGGGTAAAGTCAATCTGCTAAGTCTATGGAGCATTGCAAACGCACCAGCTACGCCCTCAAATTTCACTTACGACACCAACATTGGCTTCTTAGCAACGAGCGAGTCGACCCCGGCAAGTTATTTGGAGAACATTATCAAGCTCTATTGGAACACTGAGCCTGTGGATCCCTTGCTTGCGTATTACGAGATTGTTTGGAGGCCATTATCCAGCCAGCAGGTACGTACATTTGATGAAAAGTTTAGGCCAATGCTGATGTATCAAGTGGACGCACATGTTGAATGTTGGACTGGAAAATACAACAATCTTGCCAATCAGTAAGGACAATGCTGTTTTCGGGCTCAGAGCTGTTGGGAAGAATGGCAAGAAGAGCCCTGCGACGTACGCTCTTGCGGTACCATCGCAGTATTTTGGGTAATTTGGACGTTGCCATGTAGAGTATTCTATAATGTATGGACAATAGTAGTTTTGAAAGGAGGGCAGTAGATGAAATGCTTGCTAAAACTCTTGGATCCAAAACAAGGACGACGAAAATTTCGTTGACAAGAATCAACATTATTAATGCCAGAGATATCTCCATTTCATTTAACTTTGCAAAATCTACCGTTCTGACATTGCCTTGCTAGAGCAGAAATTTACATGTCACTTAAATATCACTGCCTGTCGTGGAAACAGCTTGGTGCTTCACAAGACCCTTACGACAGATGGGCTGTAAGATTTCCAGACTGAGATAGGCTGTATACTAGTTCCTTGCTCAGAAAGTATTCTTATTATCATAATTACAACCAACAACTCCTAAACGCCTATTTCAATGGAGCAGTTCCTCTCTTCCTGATCACCAAACTGGTATGATCGATACCATCAATGTCGCGGCTCCACTTATTAGGTGCAGCAAGACCCTATGAAATCGAAGGACATAGCCTTCAGATGTCTTCGTTGAACTCTCGATCGACCTGCTGGGAGAGGTTCCAGGGAGTACTGGTTGAGTGGTTAAAGGTGCTTGTGAATTGCTGATATCACTGCTGTTGGTGCTGTTGGTGCTACTGCCAGCCGACGATGAACCTGTATCCATTGTCAGAGCTATGGAAGTCGGAGAGGGGCTAAGACTGGAGATAGTCGGAAAATTTTCTACCAATTGATGACGACGCAGAGCTGGAAGCACTATCGAAAGTCGTAGTTGCAGAATGAGTGGCAGGAGCCTGTTGCATATCTAAGCAGATGAAAGCCAGACGTTTTGTGAGATCACTCACAGTTGCATTACTATCAGCACCACCAAGAACGTCCAGTAAGTTTGAGCAAAGAGGGTAGTATTCCAGATTAGTCAAGTCAGCTGTGGTCAGGAGACAAGACTTGTTGTTGAGATATTCGCACGTATAGTCGAGGGACAGGACCTGGGGCTGGCATACACAGGATTGATACCCTTTCATATCACCGAGATGCGAACTGTGGCAGAGATCGTTCTCCATGGTGCCGCTGGCGCAAGCGGACTCGCACTTGAGGAGGCTTGCGTCAGCAAAATATTCCTGCTAGAATTGAAAAGATGGAAAGAAGAAGCCTCAATCTTGAAAAGAAGCGAATTGTGATTTCCGCCAAAGAGAGCTTGCTGATCTGCTATACCATCTTTCTTCCTCCATCACATATATTATGATGGTCAAGACATCATTTATACATACTGTGGTGCACCAATTTGGCTGATAGGAGTTTCCTGACAAAATTGTCGAGATCGCCGGCGTTGTCACCGCAAACGTTGCTCTGGTATCGCATACTGAGTGCCATACAGAGATCAGGGCTTGCAACGACTCGTCCTGCTCGGGGCTTCCAAGGCAGATTCTGTATTCACTGTCACAGCTTTTGTGCTGTCAGTATGTTCTCTCCAATATACGAGTTCAGAAAGGATGGTTGGTGAGTTACTTACTCGTAGTATGAGTTAAAAAGGGGTTGATTGCACATGCAGGCAATGTAATCGGCGCCAGCTGCCACACTGGGTCCGTCGCAAGTGTTCAAAGTATCATAGAGATAGTTGCAGCCCGGGAATGCCGTAACACCACTCCCAGGCTCGCAACAAGATGGAGGGAATGGTACGGAAAATGTCGCCGTGTCGGGATAAGGATGTCCTACCAGATTGCACGACATTCTCTCAATGGCTTGGTGAGCTAATGTATAATTCAAAGCGGCGTGAGAAACAGTATTATATCCTTTTCCTCCCACTCGATCTTGTAGTATCTAGCAGCTTTGAGCTGATACTCTTGTGGCTTTCAGTATATATCACCTTATAATATACAAAGTAATCGTACGGAAAGGCCTTCTCGCGTTTTGGAGTAGCGGAGCCTAAGCAAGCCGACTTATCAGACTAGATAAATCTCGCAAATTCATACCTGGATTGGGAAACCTCTGAGATGTCTCAGCTCTGAGACATATACCTCCTCTATGGTTGGTGATCAGCTTCGTCACATATCCACGAGCGCCACTGTTACACAGCACTATGGCTTAGGCACCAGTCGAATTCCGGGTTTGGCGATGAGGCCAATGGTATTCAAACATTCCCCTGCACAGGTAATCACCAGGGAATGTTAAACGCCCTCCAGAAAAGAAAGCTTGAATAGAGAGATGATGATTGAGCAAATATCCCAATTGAGGAAGATTGGCATTATCACATCAATTCAAAGTCAAGCCTCTTAAAGTGGTAGCAATAATGCATGCTAAATACCTTCCGCCCTTTCAAAAAGACAACATTTTCGAAGACATGGCAAATATGGCATTCCATTCGCAATGAATCACCACACTGGGCAGAACAACACTGGGCAGAAAAAGACTGTTAAAATTCCTCTTGCCCCAGTGAGTGCCTTGGGTAACGTTCCTGGAGGACCTCCAATGCAGGCCAACCTCCCGACTTCCTCAGGCGGCATTCCGAGTAACAGCACTGGACCCCCTCCTCCCACACAGCTAACTCCTCTTGCTGTTAGACGCCGAACACCACCGAAGGAATGGCGATCAACAAACCTCAGAAGTCCGTTCATGACGTTCACAATATTGGTTGAAGTTGGTCTGATAATTGCAATCATCTATCTAGAGAGAAGATCAGCAACGAACAATGGCATCACTTCCGTTCCGCAGACTGCATCGCCAGTGTCCGGTCACTTTGACATCAACACTGTCTGGAACTACGGACTTCTATGGACAGTATTGCCAACCTTCGTCTTGACTCTATTCAAGATCGCATGGGATGGGATTCTAGAGGATAGTATGGATAGACAGCCTTTCGTCGACCTTGCGCGTGAGAAGGCCAAGGCTGCTTCTGCAAAGACAACAATCTTGCTCGACTATGGATCTTTCTCAAGCTTCACTCGCTCGTTCCATTCCTTTAAGAACGGACACATCCTTCTGAGCTTGGCTATGCTTCAAGGTTTACTCCTCTCAATTGGAGCTATCCCACTGTCTGCATACTTGTTCTTTCAGGCTCCGTCTCAATTCATCTCGGGCACCAACATCAGCTTGATCAGCACCTTCAACGATTCAGCTGTGACTACGACAGTGAGCATGCAGCCTGCGATCGACTTGGCAACTTCAACACGAGTCTACAAGGGCAATACACCAGCTTGGATGAATCTCGAGTACGCGTTTCAGTCTTTTGACGCCCTTCTCAGCGAAGGTAGCATAAAAGGAAACGTCACTTATCAGAATGCAACTGCATACTCCGCATATCTAGATTGTGAGATATACAACAGATCTCATGCAAGCAATAATGCCGATACTGTCATCTACGGTATGAACGATCGCGGCTGTGACGTCTCGGGATCTGTCGACCTAGATTCTAGTCAACCTCATGTATACGCACAGTCCTGGACTACTCTATGCAGAAACACTTCGAACGGCGACCACAGGCTCGGCATGCTAGCAGGAATCTACTCAGACATCTCACCACTCAATCTTGCCAACTTTAGTCTCATTTCCTGTATTCCTTCATACTGGCAAAAAAACGGCCTGCTCACTGTCTCAATTCAATCCGACACATCTCCCCAATTCGTATCATTCATGCCAAGTATCAACAAGACCATCCAGCCCTTCTCATCCCAGACAATAGAAGACAATCTACTCTTTTACACTTTTTTCGACCCCTCTGGAACCATTGTCGCAGACGCGTTTGGCGCCTCTATCTTGTCGTACGCAGGTGTACTTAACTCTAGCGCGCCCATGACCTCGGAGGTAATCAAGAATGCGACGGAGGACATGTTTACTACAGTATATGCGGCCCTGGCAAATACCATCATGTTCCAGCCTGCAGAAAATGTGCGAGTAGTGACGAATGAGGCAACACTGAGCGTCCCGGTGACGAGGCTTTATGTAACAATGCCGCTCGCGTATACGATCATTGCAGTCTTGTTCCTGATACTAGGGTGTAATATGGGGCTTTTTGTGTACTCTTTCGAGCACTCGATACTCGTCGAAGAGCCAACGGGCTTATTCGGATACGCGACGCTACTGCTTGATAGCGATATTTTCAATATTGTGAGCGATGCTCTGGGTAGGCCCCGTCCAGCGAAGAAGTCACATTTCAAGATTGTGAGCGCTGCTTTACGGCGGGCTCATCCCGCGGAGAAGACACTTGCTGAATTTGTTGCTGAAGACTATACTGTGGAGACTTCGAAATGTTATCTAGACAACGCTGGGGGAGCAAAAAAAGTAGCTGTCGAGGGTTTAAAGAAATCGTGAGCGCAGAAATGATATGAACTTCTCGCACTGCTTTCCAAGACTGTCCCAGATTTTCGAAGTTCAATATGGAACGTCCTCGCTGAATGTTGACGGATCAGTTGGGAGTTATGTGAGTGAGGAGCAACACTCTGGTGTCATTTTGCCCTACGGCAATTTAATGCCTCCTTTAGATCTCGTGTCGACAGTAGTAGCTCTTGAGAAAATAAACCCTCCCCAAGGAAGAAATTGCTCTTTTAATCTCAAGTATCGTCGAAAAAACAAACTACGTCGGCGTATTGAGCTATGAATCAAAAAGAAGAAGTAAAGCTACAGGCTTGATGTAGAATTTTCTTGGTGGGGTTCATGGATGAGCATTGCATTCATCACTGGGAGGATGAAATACACGCCCAAGGAAGTGAACGTTTTCTTTGAGGGGTGATAAATGACGCCAAGAACCATTGGAGCATATACGTATGCATCCAGATATTTTATCTAGAAATCTCTAGCCCAAGACATGTCACAAGCTTTTGTTCAATGGGTATGATAGAGTTCCATTGAACATTTCGACCTGTATCTGCAGCAAATAGGAAACGAATCTCATTTTTATGCTGAATAAAAGATCTATACCTCATTGAGACCGAGTTGCTAAGTCCACACTTCAAAATGGCTTTACTGGCCAGCAATATTAAAAAAAATGAAGCATAGGTCGAAGACTGGGTAGCGTTCAAAACTTCAAATAGATTGAAGAAGATAATTTGCGTTGACTCAAATTATCAGTCGATTGATCAAACCGACTCTAGGTAAACTCAATCAATCATAAGCATTTCTAAAGTCTGCGGGAATCCAAGAGCTCTATCACAATGGCACGCATTCGTTACATTAGTTCTCTGGACGCCTGAACAGCGTTCAGGGGCTCTCGCTTGCAATAGATTGGTGTGGCTGGTGATTTGTGGGGCGGCTTGATGGCGTGCCTTCCACTCTTTTATTTCAACGTCTACGTACATTCGATCTTGCATATTAGGACCTTGCTTTCTGAATCTTGGAGCTGACATCTGAAAGTGTGTACAGAAACCATCAAACAATGCCATCAGAATCGCTGAGATGATTGAAGAACACGGCCAGTATCTCTACGAAGTCTGACTGCTCCATCAACGCTATGCCACCAGATCGCGGCCGTGCCTCAAAGGCTTGTGATGCCTGTCGGAAGATCAAAACGAGATGTTATGAATCTGATATCGCAGGGAGATCATGTTTGAGGTGTGACAGGCTTCAGCAAGCCTGTTCATTAGATACACGGTCTCTTGGGCACGATACTCATCGGGGACATGTCTTGACTGGAGAGAATCAGACGGTCAAAAATGACAGGTAAGCCTGAGTTCCAGCATCCGAGTTGGCCTTCATTAATCACGGTGCCAAGGTTGGATCGCCTTGAGCAAACTGTCTCGGCCCTACTAGAACGGCTTGATCGCAGCGAAGGGAGATGGGCACCAGTGGCATCTACTACACCGCGGAATGACGAGCCGGCTGCAGTTAGCAACTCTCCTTCAGGAACTCCCTCTGCAGCCCCAATGTTCTTACTGCGAGATGTTGCTTCTCAAGTTGGCCTTAGACAACAGCGCCGATCTGCTGCAGCTCAGCCACGTGACATTATATCCAAAGGACTCTTAACGATTAACGAGGCCTATGTGATGATTGAGCTGTGCGTACATACTCATTTCTTCTGTTTTTGCTAATTTGAACTAGTTTTCAAGAGCATTACGGACGTTGGGTCTCTTTCAGTCCCACAGCTTCACCAGTTGCACTCCTAGTCGACGTACGGAAATCGCCATTGCTTCTCTGCGCTTGCTGTCTGATCGCAGTACGCCATACCAATCAGGAGTCCGCATCAAGCTTAGCTCCTGAGCTATTCCAAGAGGCGAAGACTCTCGTGTCGTCTTCCTTGCTGGAGGTCCCTCAGTCAATCGAATTCTTTCAAGCCGCCCTGATCCTCAGTATGTGGTCGACGACCATCGGACAGACACCTTTGAGCATCGATAGTTGGCTGCTCAGTGGCTTTGCTCTTCAACACAGTTTGGCTAGCGATATGTGGGGCCCAACCACACATACCAAAGGTGCGGCCTCTACGAGTAAACACGAGCTTGACCGCTGGTGCATATGGAATCACTTGTGTCTTGTACATCTTCAGTGAGTCCGGTAGCTTGTCCACTATAGATTGTTGTTGACCGGTGCTAGTTACTGTGTAGGGACAAGACGGAAGTCAATATTGGATGCCAAGCAGATCGAAAGATGCCGAGAGATCCTTGACTCTGATCATGCTACCAATTTCGAAACTCGCATGGTTGCGGAGGTCAATTTGTACTGGACTACCTACACTCATTGCTCAGAGTTGCCTATAGATCTACCAAGAGCTCAAGAGGCTCTTCATGAGTGGAGGCAAGAGTGGAAGTTCTTATTCGGTAAAAGAATATCCCACTTGAGCCATCAAACCGGAAACTGATTTGTGGTACGCAGATCAGCCACGATCTCAATTCATACAGATGGGATTTTATTTTGCTCAACTTCTAGCATATGATCAAGCACTGAAATTTCGATCGGCAGCAGTCAGGGAATCGTTACTATCGGAGATGATTCGACTCTCTGCAGCTATCGTCAAACTTGCCCTCGAAACGTCAGATAATCGAACTCGTCACCTGAGCGATCATATTTACCATATGATTACGTTTGCGGCGGTAACCCTCTGCAGACTACTCCATATGTACGAACAACAAATCCCATCGTCTCAAAATATCATGGAGCTGGATGCTCTGGTCCTCACGCTTGTTACTTGGCTCCACTCAATCGGCCCGCCAAGTCACGTAGCGCATACACTGGGAGATGTTGTGGCTGCTTTTCATCAGCGGCTGCGACCGAATGCTCACCCAAGTCCCTACGGCGATCCACAAAATGATATCGGACTGTATTTTCCAGAACTTCTGGGAATAGACACGTTTGATAATGGAAGCTTTGATTTCCAGCCTGATTGGGAGCCATATGTACAAGGTCCTACTACTTAGTGCTTCAAAGAACTCGAAAATCTCCCATGACTGTTCACCTCCCAGTATATTTCTTTTCCAACCACCTGAATACAGGAAAGGCCAACGCAGAAAAGGCAAACGTCAACTCATGGCCGATATTGGCACCTTTTTTGCCAATGAGTTCGGCAATGGGGCCAGTGTACCAGGCAATCTTCATGCCGAGAGCAGCTCCGAGGAATCCAAAACAGAAAGCGCCGATTGCACCCCATCCGAACGGTAAAAGATCTTGCTTGCTCCAGGCATCGAGGTCGTATCGAGACCATCTTCCACCTCTGAAGATGAAATGCTCTTCAGCGACGACCACGATATGGATCACTGTCCAGTACCCGATGATGCTCAAGAATGTCTGGAGAGTTGCTTCTGGGAAGAATTTGGCCGCGGAACAACCAACAATGACTGCAGCTATGAAGCCAACAGTCACAAGCACGACTCGAGGTAATCGCAAAGCCCATGGACCAAAATTCTGAGCATGCATAGCGAACGAATAATTATTCGGAATATTGTTCTATCTGAGATTAACGGACCGTCAAATAGGGGTGAGAACAGTAGCTTACGGGAATTGAGCTCAACGCAGCCAAAACCAGGAGGAACTTCCCAAAGCCGCCCGCAGGCTCCAAAGCCATCTTCAATGGGCCACCAACACCGAACTCCAAATATGCATGCTTCCAAGCTGTATTTCTTTCGGTGGCAGAAAAAAGAGCCGCGCCAAGTGTTTGAACAAGCACGGTGGGCACAACTACGTGCTGTCAGTCGTCTGGATAGTCATAAATTGGCCAGTACTCACAAATCCCTGCATAGGTGGCCCAAAATATCTTGCTTCTCGGAGTGTTGATTGGCATTTTGACGTTGTAGTCTGCGGCGCAATTAATCCAGGATACAGCGAAAGAGAAGATGACGGCCATGAATGATAAGACGGAAGCAGCTCCGTTTGCTCCAATTGGAGTTTTCACCCCCTCGCCGTGGAATTGGGAGGCTCCTGTGCCCGCGGCTACACACCATACAATGAAAGGGGAAATCCAAAGAAAGGCGTCAAGTCGGTGGATCCAAGTAATACCCAGGACACAAATGATCCAGACTGTTGTACATATTATGAGGACTCCCGCCCATTGGGGACACTTGTTATTAGATAACGCAGCAAGGACCGATGCTCCGGAGATAGAATTGATTGCATTCCAGCCGGTAGTTGAGGCCATTGAGAAGACAACGACAAGAAGGTTTCCCCAATATCCGAAAGAGTATCGACTACAAAAGGTATTAGTTGAGGCCGGAAAATACTTTTAGTTTGAGGATCCTTACGAGAAAGTTGTCATTCGCAATCCTGTCAAACCGAAAGAGGCCGTCCAAGCGGGCAACAGGCAAGAAGCAACATTCACCACCAGGATGATAGCAAAGCAGTCCCAAAAAGAAATCCCCATACTGCCTCCAACCATACCGGTCGACAGTGTTGCCACAGCCATATTGGCACTCAGCCTGAGGACGGAGTCAGATTTGAGACTATCGTTTGAAGAACTAAGCTTACCAAAAAGTACAAGCATTCCAGACTTTTGTCGTATTAGTCTGCCTTTCATCGTCGGTGACACGCTCGATACCTCCTGTCTCAACCGAGAGAGCCTTCGCCCATGCTCGGAAGCCGCTGGCGACATTCCCTCTGCCAATTGATTGAGTATCTGTCTCGTCTGCAGACTTCTCTGCAGAAAGTTGCTGTTTGTTATCCATCTTGGAGTCCATATCTCAATCTTAAATCTCAATCGGCTGTAGATATTGGTCCGATAACACTGGACATCTTGATGTTTTTATGTCTTACATAGCTTGTTCCTCTTATGATATTCCCAATGGTCTAATCAATAGATGTATGCCGACCGCGGTATACCGTAGGTTAGATAGGCATGGGATAATAGTGGGGCCTCGGACTCCCGCGCCCAAGGATTGGATTGTTCCCGAGTCACCTAAGGTATGCCGCCGGCAAACCGGCTATCAAAGCATATAAAGGATGTTGCAAAGACTGTCCGAAATCACACCATAAGGCACTGCCAATCCAGGCAATCATAAAGAACCAAGCTACAGCCAAGATGCCAGCCACAATCATACCCACACTTGGAAGCAGCCCGGCGCCCAAAACGGCGTCCACACAATCCGACATGGACCAAAGCACTTTACACCGCAGAGGACTTGGGCTTCGTGGCGTTGACTACAATAATGTTTCAGCTGGCTATACTCTCTTCGCCCACCTAACATCTCCTGGCACTGTTCGTCTGATCGCCAATGATGGAACAGAAGTTCATCGTTGGAATCTTCCGTATAGACCTGGAAGACATGCTCGGATTCTTCCGAATGGAAACCTTGCCTATAATGGAGTTCACCCCGACTCTCCTCGCCTGTTTCCGCTCTGGCAGAAGTATCGAGGAGGTGTGATGCAACAAGTCGATCCCGCAGGAAAAGTCGTTTCAGAACATCGCGATCCTATGGCCCATCACGATCAGCATCATATAGGGAATGGCGAGATTCTTTACACAACCCTCGAAGCTCTCACGACAGAACAAACAATGCTGATTCCCGGCGGTATCCCAGACAGCGAAGCACCAGATGGAAAGATTTATGCGGATTGCATCAAACATGTCGATGGCAATGGCCAACTCCTTTGGTCCTGGAAAGTGATCGACCACCTAGATCCCAAGATATTCCCCCTCCAACCACACTACGCTCGCGAACACTGGCCACTCATCAACTCAGTCTACCCTCTTAAAGATGGCAACATCCTTGCCTCCCTCCGCAGTGTCTCCGCAGTCATTATTATCTCCCGATCCACAGGTGAAGTGATCTGGCATCTCGACTCCACAGTTGTCGCACAGCAGCACTGCGCTAGCGAACTTGAAGACGGCAATATTCTCATCTTTGACAATGGAACATTCCGCGATCGAGAAAGCGCGACGTTTTCTCGTGTCATCCAGGTCAATCGGGCAACTAAGAAAATTGTCTGGGAGTATCGCGATCCGCATCCTATGACATTCTTTACGCCTTTTATGGGTGGGGCGCAGAGGTTGAAGAACGGCAATACGTTGATCACAGAGGCAGCTTTTGGGAGAGTGTTTGAGGTCACAAATGAGGGGAAGATGTGCTGGGAGTATGTCAATGAGGAATTTGCGGACTACAAAGGATTGGACGCGAAAGAGATTGAGGGCTACTTTGATTACCCGGCAAATGCGCTATTCAGAGCCTACAAGTATACGCCGGAAGAGATTCCTTGGTTGCAAAAGAGGTAGGAGACTTGCTGAACATTGGATGTACCGCTTTTGAGGCGGTCTTGAGTTGAAGCAAAGTATTCATACTTTATTTCCTTTCAAAGTATACTCCTGGGCATTGGGTTTGATGGGCGAATATTGCTCTTAGAAATTGTCTACCAAAATTTGTATTCTAGGGATTTTACCAATGACCTTTCTAGTGTCAAACCTTATTTACTTTTCAAGTACCTAGGCTTCTTACTCAAAAGACAACCCCACAGTGCCTATTAAGCTCAGCTTACATAGCTTACGAGACCATTTTCTGGGCATGCCTAAACAGACAATTTTTAGCAGTTTATACTGGGTTATTCATAGAGATATAAGCCAACTTAGAATTTTATAAGGATGATAGTAGAAGTAGGGCATTACTTCAATCTAACGAGTACAATATATTAAAGGTAGAAGAGGGTGAGAGAAATTTAGGATCATAAGTAGAAATGGAAAGGCACATTGATAAATCACAAGGTTACTTATGGTGGCAGTTCTTCTTTGTTCAGCTCTCTAGGGTCATTTTCTCCACTGTAAGATACCCTTAAGCCCAGGCGCTCAAGTGACTTCCATAATATCAACTATGAAACACTTATAGCGCTCCAATAACACTCCCGGTTTTAGAATTCCTCTATGTCCTTAGTTCCAGTTTGAAAGTGAAGAGGCCACCCTAAGCATCCTCATCGTCCTTGTCATCCTCGTCGTCCTTGTCATCCTCGTCGTCCTTGTCATCCTCGTCGTCCTTGTCATCCTCGTCATCCTCATAGTCTTCGTCCTCGTGGGCGACCTCAACCTTTGCCTTCTTCATGGGAGGAGCAGTCTTCTTTGAGAGAGGAGCACCCTTCCTCTTACTACCAATAACATCGTTCTTTTTGTTGATCTCACCAGTAGATTTGGCGTTAGCTGCATTCCACATAGCGAGGAAAACCTTCTTCTTGATGACAACTGGCTTGTCATCAACAACATCGTTCTTTTTATTAGAACCACTAGTAGATTTGACATCTCCCTTCTTCATAGCGAGAAACACCTTTTTCTTATCGTCTACTGGCTTGACCGGACCACCATTCGCCTTGCCACCACCGACAATATCGATCACACTGGTATAGCCTTTGTATCTCTCTTTATACCGGTGACGAAGATCGTCACCGGTTCGGCCATCGTTGACATCGGTAGAGACATCCTCCCAGTTGACATCAGTAACGCTAGATTGCTTAATGATCGACAAGAGCATGATCTCATCCCTGGTGAGATCGAGGGTGCTGGCTTTTTTGGGAGGCATTTTTGCGGTAATTTGTTGGTCGATGGGTTGGTTTATAAAGAGTAGAAAGGTAGATGGGTGATGAAGAACTGGATGCTTTGTTATGATCCTAAGTCTTATTAGGCTGATGAAATAAGACGTGTAAATAAATAGCGAAGATAACTGCTCGGTCGTCGTCGCGTCGTTGCCGCCCCAAATAGATGGGAGACTTAACGTTCACTTTTGGGCAAAGCTCTGGCGGCTCATATTGAAATGATACTAAGCTAATACAGTAACAAATGAGAAGAAATGATAGCTTACTATGTTGGTATGTCTAGTGTCCCTGTTGATCTGGGCAGATATTGTACGAAACCTAGGCCGGTCGACAAAAGATTTGTAAAGTTGACAAGTTGAAAGAGAGCGTCGGTCGACGAGACTTGAGAAATTTGAAGAAATGTTTCTGTGTCGCTTAGAGCAGATAAGAGTAAGTAGCGCTAATCAACAGATAATAGCTAGAAAGTGAATTGATTACTTGTAGAAAAAGGCCATAACATTCGAACGATTTCTAGTACTTTCTTCAACTCTATTGACATGAATATAATGATGAGAGTAGAAAAAGGACTAGAAGAACAATAGGAGTATTTATAAATACATTTTTTACTGTCTTAGGATCTAGTCTCCTAGAATGTAATTGAATACTATGATAAGCAAGACAAAATACTTCGTTCATGATTGGACTATAATATCTAATCCTTACTTTATTAAAAGCAGATCCTTATATAAACGGTTTGGTATCATCAATCTATCTAATAAGGATATAGATGGCATATCATCCCTCTCCTATAGGTCATATATATCTAAAGTTACCTTATAGAAGGCTTTCTTAGGGAATATTACCAAATAGGGAGCCAAATAATCATATCAAGAATACTAAGTAATCAACTCCTATATTAAGAAACCTTTTCTATACTTCTAGATAAATATATATTAAATATATTACTTAATCTATAATAGATGACGCTTTATTATAAGAGCATAGAGACCAAAATCAAAAAGTAAGAAAACTCCCAAGTGAGTGCCGATTCTCTGTTCCTGCCCCGTAATATGGTAAAAGCTGCTATAGCTTTACTTCCTAGCCATACTACTATTCTAGTTATATATATGCTCACTATTTTCTATGGATTTAAGAGATACTAGGCTCCATAGATTAGATTAGAGATTTTGTCGGACGTGCTACTCTAGATAAGAATACATACAAGTTACAACAATCAATAGAATGATTTTTACTAATTTCTCTCCTAAGTTTAAGGTAGAGGTATAAGGAGCGAGCAGACATAAGGTTGAATTAGACATGTATAAAGAAAAGAGGTATAAAGGAAGGAGGAATAAAGGAAGGAGATGTGTAGTACTAGTATTTTTTTTTTTTACAAACGGACAGAAACAATCAAACGCCGCATTTATCTAAAGGCGTGAGCTGTACAAGAATCAAATCTACAAGACACAATTGATAGATCTATTGATTAAGATAACTGTCACATATGACAGCGACCAAAGTGGCCGGATATGGCTTGAAAATTGTATTGACCTACTGTAGAATCCTTGTAGCATCATGCCTGGAATAGAAAGCGCATTGTTCAGAAGTGGGCCCTTGCTAAGTGGAAGCCAACATCAACATCCGGAAATATGCTCCAACCATCAAAGACATGTTTCGGCTCTCGCTCTTGATCACCGCTCTTGATATGATCTAGAATCTATGACTATGCCGTGTGACGACACTAGGCCGAGACTATGAGCTGTGTTACCACAAGGTAAAAAGGTATACTCGGCAGCGCATGTCGAAATGGAAAGATCTTCCATCCATCATTCATTTTGATCCTTCGTCTCTGTACAATGCCTTCCCTTCAACATAGGTAAATCGAACATATCGGGTCTTTTCATATTACAACATCGACAGTACTCTTTGTTCTAAGGCGCCGAAGCTCTTGCAGTTCTGTTTCTGTTTGCAAGACATTGAATTCATATTTCACGGCTCTATGATACAATCCACAGTTGAGCTCATTAACTCAACGCTCGAGTCTTTGCACCGAGCCCCTCATCATTGAGCCCCGCTGCCTCGCAACTGACTACAAGCTCTAAGACGCTGAATGACCATTTTTTTGCCTACAGGAAGAATGTACTGCCTGACTGGCTGAGCAGGTAAATATGAATAAGGTACGTTGCCGCCCATCTGTTGGTTTTGTTTGCGCACTCGAAGACTGATTTCGTCTGCAGTCCGGTTATATGCAAACTGCAAACGCAGCCTCATCTGACGCGCAGATATCTACCCGAGATTCGAAGACGCACACCATGAATTACCAGGCGGCACCACAGTATGTCGGCCGAACCATGATAGTATCTGACCTCTCCTCAATACCACCTGTCCCGGAAAATCACTCTCCATATATATCAGCATCTGAAGCAATGGATGATACATTGGCACCTGGAGAGACTATTCTGAGGAGGCCGTCGAATAGATCCTCAATCTGCAAATCTCCTGGCTGGGAGGACTCTAGAAAACGAAGGAAGGAGAAACAAAATGCCAAAGATATTCGCAGAGAGGAGAAGGAAAAGGCAACTATGGAGATCAGGGGGATCAAACCAAGTCGTCTGACAAAAGCTCCGCCAGCAATCAAAGGACGGTCTAGCGTTTCAGCTTCCATGCTTCGCTCCGGTTCAGCACCCATACTTCACACATCCTCCCTTACGCCGGTTGCTACACAGAATAGCTATGGTCTCACAATGGAACAGATAAGCATCGGAGCTGGCCCTAGGAAAGCCATGCGATGGAAGCCAGCAAATGATCGAACAATGGAGGAAGCTGAGACGCCAGGATATCAAGGGTTCATCGGCGGATTAAAACTACAGCAAGCCACTCACGCCATGGCTCAAGAGACGTTCCGGAAGGAACTAATGCCGCTGGCCAAATCTCACAAGTCCAACTTTGTTGAAGAATTTGCGGCAGATGATCTTATAAGGGAAGCGCCCGACTGTTCGCTATATGGTCGCCGAGCTTCAATTAAGCCTAACGCTGATGTACGTGAAGATACCAAGCAAGAGTCAGAAGCATGTGTACCAACTATTGAGGAAAGTGCCCCAGGACTGAGGGAAATACAGTCAGGTTCCATGTCTACTGCCCAGAAACCATATATCTCAGGAGGTATAACTGAACCTTCTCAAGATATCCATTCTAGCCCTAGGCTAGGAAGGTCTTCCAAACCTTCGACAAGTATGTCTTCCGAGAGACCACCCGTCAGCTATCGAGAGCCTGCTCAGTTAGCAGAGATGAAACCTCGTTCGCGACGAGGTAGTCTCAGCTCTCTCCTTGGCCTCAAACAATCAACCCCAGATGTGCTACGTAGCTCTTCTCAAGACGTGTCTCGTTTATCATCAGTGGCTTCTACTACATCGACCCGCCATATACGTGGAGGATCTTGGTCGTTTACAAAGAGCAATAGAACTTCTATATCCCGGCCAACAACGGCAGACAGCTTGGAGTCGGACATCGCAAAGCCTGAAGATGCTTATCAACAATTCCTTGATCGTCGTAGCCTGCCACTCCTACCAGGTACGGCCAGCACTCCAAAAGAAAACCTAGCCCTCCCTGGAAAATTCTCTGTACCAGCTCAACTTCAAGGCCTTAAAGCTGTCGCTAAAGGTGCTTTCTCAAGATATCCGAAATCTTCAAGGTCGTCGTCTAAGCCCAGAATTTCCTCCGGGGCTTCAAATGAAGAAATTAAACGACCGTATCTGATTAGTCCCTCGTCTCGAAACCAATCTATTCATCTCCCGTCGCCAAATGCTCTGCAAGTAGAGAAGAAAATATTTCACGAAATTGCTGGGAACGATTACCCCGATGCACACGATATTTCAAATGGGCGAAATGGCCAAGGATCTCAATCATTGCCCTCAAGCGATTCAAGTGATGATTATCACTCACTACTGAATGAAGATAGCTCTGTGGACGTGCCAGCTGCGTCCGATACCCCGCCAATCCACCCTGCGTCCCAAGCTGAGAATAATACGGAACCGGCGAGTTATTCAAACAACCTAGCAACCTCAAGTCAAGCTATAGGTGCAGCTATGCAACGCAACAAAGGCTCCAATGCTCAAAACCCTCAATCTGCGGGGGCCAGCTTTAGTTACAATTCCTCCTCGCCTACCAGTGCTCATGACCTAAGCTTCCTCCCACCTCTCAGGCATCGGACTCTTAGGCGCCCCGTCAAAGGCAAGGATAGAGAGAACTCCGACGAAGAGCCTCATACTCTAAGACAAAAACATCCAGGTCTTCTCAGAAGTTCTCAACTACTCACCCCTCCCAGCAGCTCATCTTCTTCGTTTGTATCTGCCCCCACTTCCTTAAGCGGTGCCATGGTTCACTCAGCTCGACATCTCCACAATCAGCGCCAAAATCTTCCTCCTGCTTCGACTTCAAAGCTTTCCCTCGCTACCACAAGCAGTCAAGAAGCCAATACCAGAGCAAAAATGTTCGTCATCTGCTGCAACTGCCGCTACTTTCATGATATGCCTTCAAGGGTCTACGAATGTATGGCGAAACCTGACAACGTCGTTAGAGACCCCGATCTAGGCGTCAGTGGAGTAGTAAGCACGAGAGTGAAGTGTCCATGGTGTTCCCATGGAATGAGTACCACGTGTTGTGAGGGCTGGGCGGCTGTGGTGGTGATGAAGGAGCGTTTACACTGATGCTAGGAGTTGCAGTCATGGAGTTTGGATTTGGCTGGGGCGTAAATTATGCTCTTATCGTGCGTGGATATTGTTGGGACACTGGGACTATGGCGTTGGCTCTCCCTACGATGGTATTTATATTAAGAGGCTTTGTCTCACCTGGCCAGTTTCGGCGGCGAGATGGTAACCTCAAAATGGCTGATTTTTGAGAGGCGGACATTATGTTGCAGAAGACTCATTTCAAACGAATCACACTGGAGGTATCAAGAAAAACGGATTCCATTTCGCTATGAGATTTCATTTCCGTCTTCAATCCTTTCGCAACGGGTTTTCTGAAACACTTGCTTCGACGAGGAGCGCAGGCCAATGTGTTCACAGCTTCGAGGCGTGATCAAACGAGCGAGATGCACATATATTCTCCCCCGCGCATTCCCTGGCTACCTACCTACTCCCTCCGTCTTCAAGCCGGAGAGTCATAAGGCGGCATATTGACCCCCTCGGCTTGCAACTTCTCCGCCGCAGCTTTCGCCATCTCATGACTAAAGGGCACACTCTCAGGTAACCCATGCCACTCAACCAACAAGTAGTCCATGACTGACCAAGCGCTCATCTCCGCCATATGCGGAATAACCTCATATTCCGCGCCCTCAATATCCATCTTCACAACAACAAAATCCCGAGGCAGCGTGTTCATGAGTAGCCATCGCGAGATGTTGATTGCGGATAGTTCCGTGCCGTTGCTGTGCGAGGCCACGGCGTCGGGATGGTCGGCGTAGATGGAGGATCCCCAGAAATCGTGCGCGGTGTTTACCGTGTCTAGGAAGAAGGTTCGCGTTCCGTCCCGGATGTCTACAACGGTTGAGGGGAAGACGTTGACGTTTATCCCTAAGGCGGAGTATTTTTCCTTGGATTGGATCAGGGGCGTGTTGAAGACTGGGTTAGCTTCAAACAGGTAGATATCTGGACAGAATGCATGTTAGTAGATGAAATAGGTCAAGACACTCTTGGACGGTGGCTCACCTGCTTGCTTGTACGTCGCCCAGTCAGGCCGGGGGAAATCGAATTTGAACTTCGCATCTTCGCTTCCTAGGAATACCTCTAGAGAGTCTCCGCGGTTGGCACCGAGGTCGACAAAGATGTAGCGAGGATTGCCTCGCGAGCTGCCTAGATTGGGGAATATGTTCTCGCGGTGGTAGGTGCCAAGGAGCAGAATGATGGCAACGATGAAGGTGACAGCAAACACGATGTTTTGGGGAATGGCCATATTTGGCTTGGATGGTCTGAAATGATGAGATGTAGAGTAAATAAGAGAGGAAAGTGGGAAGATAGAGGGCCCAAAGTGGGCTTTCGGTGAAGAATTGAGTGAGGCAAGGGGGGCTTCCTGCAGCGGCGGCAGCAATAATTTACAGTTTCATCTGCCCTTGCCGGCATGGAAGTATCAAGGGGTTTGGAGAAACTGAGAATGTGTCTTGTAAGATATTGATTCAATTGTGGGCATCTAAGTCTATTTAGTTATAACCAAAGACAACATTGACAGCTCAATATTTAGTTTACAGTCGCCGCATAAGGAATCCCTACTCACTCAGCAGCGTCCCTACAGCAGCGGCAGCAGTTAGTAGAGCCCCTCCACAGACTATAAACATGTTATCCCTGTGTCTCTCACCTGTAGAATATCAGCTTTGAACCAGCTTTCAAAGATGGGATAAGTACTGACCATCTTTCGTAAACCCAAGACCAACCACAACAAAAATGTTGAGTGGAACCCTCAGCACTCCATACACCTTAGCCCTCACACCATCGGCAACGATCTTCTCCTTCAAATTCCCCATTGTAGGAAAATAGATTCCACAGCACATCTCAAAGACACAGAAGCACCAGAAAGTGATTGCTTCATCGCGGACCAGGATTGGTATCAAGAAACAAATGGCGGCTGCCACCAAGGAAATCATGAGCAGTTTGGCAGGCGAAACGACGCCTCGTCCGGGTGGAAGCGCGGAGTACCAGGTAAAAAATAATGATCCTAGCATCATTGCGCACATCAACGCTGCGAAAATCATCCCAAAAGGCAGGTCGGAGCCTTTGCCGCGCAGTTGGTGCGTGAGGCGCAAGGCGGGGAATTTGAAGAAAATCCAGAGGTACATTGAGCCTTCGAAGAAGCACGAGGTGATGGCGAGGGCCCATAAGCGTTTGTCTTCCAAAACATTTGTCAGTAAGATTGTATACATGGCAGGGAGGCCTGCGTACCGTCTTTGATTAACTGGAACCCATTCTTCTCAGGCGCTTTCGGCTCTGGAATAAGACTCTCTCGATTCGCACTCTCTCCATAGTTTTCGCTCTATCGCAGAATTAGGAGGAGCAATTTAACATGGGACTCGATAGAGTTTACCCATTGTTTTGAAATTGTCAAGAATGCTATGATCAAGCATGCGACCGAAGTCATGAAGGGCGCTTTCTGTGTCCCAATGAGATCTGATACTCCCTGAGCAAATAAGCCGGCTACTATAGCGACAATGGAGTTCAGGGTGCTCATGGTTCCAAATATATCATTCAATGAACCGCCTGCCTCATCAAGGTGCTGACGGTGGTATTCCGTGACCATCCAACTTTCGAAGACGCTGTACATGAGGGTAGTGGATAGCCCTCCGAGAACGCGGCCAAGAAAGAGGATTATGATGTCGTCGAAGAGGATTGTCATGCAGGAGACGGAGTAGATGATGCAGAAGAAGAGGCAGGCAGAACGACGGCCGTATCGATCTGCAAGCGATCCCACGAAGGAGGCAGAAATGGCTGCGGCTAGGAAGCCTGTTTTATTGTTAGTAGGGGTTTCGCTGGACCATGAATTTCGGATTTACCCGTGAGGAACAAGTGTCCAACCGTTTCCTCTGCGAGTCCCTTCTCATCTATGAAGGTGAGTATTTTTACTGAGCATGTCCAAGTCAAGCCGATTTACCTTTATACATAGTGTATATGTATGGGCCCTGAGCAATAAGTTAGAGAAAACTGAAGCTTCGTGACAATTGCATACCTGAAGCCAGTCCGCTCCAAATACCAACAGATAAACGGGCAGGAATCTCCTCTTGAATTGCGTATTCACGGCCTCAGCAGCCAAAATTGCATCTCTTTCTCCCGGCTGGCTTCCTCCAGCCACTTTCTTCGCTTTTCCATCTTGGTGTTTCCACTGACGATACGAGAGCGCAAAATTCAATGCCACAAAAACCACGACGTTTGAAGAGTAGAAGTCCATTTCGGAAAAGTGGTAATGAGAATTAAAAAGGTGAGCCTGATGCAAAGACGACTCGACACAGTACTCTGCAAGAGCACTTCTCGCAATGTAAGGGGCTCATCCTACTTGGGTTCTGCGAGACAATGGAAGCCGCGTGGTATGTTGTTCCACATCAGGAATGAAGACAAGAAGAAAAGTCATGGGCGTCTGCCCGGAATAAGAAAGAAAGACTTTCAACTACTCTCAACTTACATTGCTGTCTATAAAAGTCCCGTTTCAATACGCAGATTAAGGGCGAAGATGAACAGTATGATAGAGAGACTCAAAAGAAGAGGGAGCGTTTCCAGTCACGTGCTAGCCCCTTGAATATTAGACAGCGCCTAGCCGAACTTCCCCCCTGTCGCATGCTGTATGGCGGTCCGTCAAAGGCGCTTACAATCTTCGACTAATCCCCTCCACCAAACAGCATCCCTATCACACTGCGTCCTGCCGCTTGACAAGCATTACATCCACGCCCAGACGCAGCGACAACGATGACTCGTTGGTGGTAATACACCCGAAACCTATGAATAGCACAACTCGCACAATCGCAGAAGTCTGGGATAATTTTGGTACGCGCCTGTACAAACGATCCCTATCACGCGGTAGTGTGAAGCGTTAATGTTGAGAGAGCCATATGATATATGATGGAGCGAGTGCTCCAAGGCCTTCAAATATGGCCCAAGCACCGAGCTGGTGTCTTTGTATATTGTTGGTTTTGTAGTGTCTAGTGTAATTCTATCATTGATTCGCGATGTCGGAAAGCACAGCCAAGACGGTGAATATGGGACTACAGCTATTCCCTCCGCCACCGAAGACGACGAAGAATGCGTCAAGAAAGCCGAGCACAAGACGTCATGCTGTTCTTCCTCAGAGTCCTCCTCAATCAGCGGTTGAAAGGTCGGAGTCTCCTGCATTCCAGTCGGATGGACGACAAAGTGCTCTTGATGGGCGACAGTCGGCCATGGGCGGTCGATCAACTCCCCAGGGCGGTCGACATACTCCACAAATAGAGAGAGCCAGAGCAACACCTTCACCCATCACAGTACCGCCACCAGTACACTCGGCTGCGGATCTACCTCCCAGATCACATACGTCCTTCTCGGAAGCTCCAACACTGGTCAGAACCAATTCCAATTCTTCACATAGTTCAGCCAGGAACACCCCAACCACATCGCCCCAACGCGGAGAACCAGTTATGCGTTCAATATTCCCTCGATACAACCCTGAAGTCCCACTCGAGCACCAACCTTACTTTCCTACGCAAACGTCGCCGACACACATCCCCAAAACTATCATCAATAGACGGCCTTACTCACCCAGCATCAGCGATGAACCAGATCGTGTGATACTTGGCCTGCAAAGCCCGCCACCAGTTGGTATCTCTCCCGGTCGCTTCCCTCGAGGAATTCAAGAGGCACCCATTATGGAGCCAAGCAGTAATGACGAGATGAAAGAACTGTGGAAAGTCACTAATGGCTGGAGAGTATCTGCATCAGAGGGTCGCTCGTTCTGCTTCAAGGTGACAAGCTCGGCAGAAGAGCCGGTGCATACATTATCTTCTGCTACCCAGCCGTTTTACACATTACGCTTAATGCCCACGTCAACTTCCGCGCAGATGACAATGACAAGGCAAGATCCTAGCAAATCTGTCAAAGAATCGAGTCCCAGACTTGGATTATCGTCGAAGTCAAACACAGGTATGGAAGCCATGTCCACGACTCTGGAAGAGACTGCTCGTCGGCTACCACCCAATGATGGACTCGTCGCTTTACTGTACCCACGCGCTGCGTCGAACATGGTGATCGAACTGGCAAACAAGCCGAATAGACAGGACCAGGAATCTATACAAGAAGCTGCTGAGCGAGAATGTGGACGTCTGGTCTGGGATGAAGACAGCAAACGGTATTACTTAGTCCATCCAGCGATCGGTACACCATTCCGTGTCTCAATACAGTCATCGCCCGCTTGGTCAAGGGTGGAGTATACGCTCGAACATCCTGAACTGCCACGCAATCTCGTTCGGCTGGTCCGTGATGGCGCTGGAGGAGGGTTCCTCGAGATCGACACCGCCGCCGCTGCTAAGATCGACTGCTTCTATATCGTTGATGTAGCCATCTGCGCAATCATGTTAGTGGCGATCGCCGAGGAGAAGGCTCGGGACCTGGAGAGATTCGAAGCACCGCCCAGCCTAGCGCCGATGAGTCCCAAGAGTCCTTCAAGCAGAAAGTGGAAGCGGGAAAGTAAGCGGGAGAAGGATTTCAAAATGGAGGAGTTTGAAATGGATCTGGAGAGCCAGACTAGCGTGAAAGAAAAGAAGGAGAAGGAGAAAGAGAAAATCCCCGGCTTTTTCGGGCTGATATGGATGTTGCTTAAATGCATGGTGTGGACTTTGACGATGTCATGCAAAGGATTGGCAAAGATTATTATCTTTATCAGTAGCTGCTTAACCAGGAATAAATAATAGTGCTTGGGATTGGGATCGGGACGGCGCTTGGTGTTGGGTCAGGATGAAAGGACAGGCCTCTCGAAATTCGAAATTATAATTTCGCTGGCGGCCGGAGTCTGTTGACAGATGGTCCTAGAAACTCAGCATGGAATTTTCGTCATGTCTGATGGCCAATTAATATATTTATCTCTTGCGTTCTCGCACTTTGAACTTGACCCCGTTCTTGTTGACTCCTCCAACTGCTGGTGACTTGGCCATCTTCGCCCGTTGCAGATCCAACGCCTCTTCTGCGTCTGCCAACGCCTTTAAACGTTCCCTCGCTACCGTGAGCTTCGACTCCAGCTTGTCAGCCTCCTTCTCCTGTAACTTCCTCAGCTTTTTGCCCGCCACATCGCCATCAGCTTCGTGATCGTCGTCGTCTTCGTCCATATCCACATCAGCCTCGATCCGTATGTTTTGCTCGTCTTCATTTTCCACGAAAACAATCTTCTTTCCATGGCCTCGAATCCCTGTAACCCGTCTCTCTAGATCATCGACCTCTTTTTGAGTCTTATTCCTCATCGTCCGAACATATCCCAGGTCCTGTGTCTTGAACAATCGCACCGCATCTTGGCCCAACACCGCGTTGCCTCTATCTCCGTTAATTGTGCCAGTACCTTTCTTTCCTGTTGTGGGTCCTTTCTTGGACATCATGCCAAAGTAAAATTCATCGGGATTCTTGTCGAGGACCTTTTGGCGGAGAGCTTTCAGTTTCGTCTTTTTGGCATTGAAGTCGCGGGCACGAGCAGAGTAGTCCTATAATCAGTGAGCTAGTAAGTCAAGCAGGTAAGAAAGGAAATATTACTTTGTGCTTTTCAAGCAGTCCCCATTTCTTTCGCTCTTCTGGCTGGCCTCGCTCTCTATGGTTGCGCCGTTGAACAGCATTTCGCATTGATGACATTATGGCGGATGTTGAGGTGCCCCCTTTTTATAGGAGTGACAGGATTTGTAGTATGAGGGGAGAGGTCGTAAAATGGTGAATGGGTTAAGAGTCTCAAACTTTCTCAGCCTCACGGTGTAAATTTCAGCGAGGCTCGGACGCTAACCTTTTAGCGTAGAACTCTCAAGCTTCACATCAACCTCGTTCGATCCAGAATATCGTTCCAAATCCAACATTGCACGACTGAACCCAATTCCTTGTCTCATGATTCTATGGCAGCCATGGCTCCTTCACCGGCTGAGATAGAAGAAGCACCTCGACTACCTATGCCATCGCGGAATCCCCTTCCTCTATCCTCAGGCCAAGAAGCTCAAGTTCGAGAGCTGTATCATGCAAGAGTACGAGGGTATTGTGCTCCTGAGATCAAACGTCCGTATACCCGATCTAGTGCTATTTAGAAAGCTTTCTGAACGATGTGATTCATAGTATTTGCTGAATGTGCACTCGGGAAGACGTTTTCCGCTCCCTTCAAATGCAGACAACAGAACCGCGCGATGAATACCTGTATGATCGCCCACGCAACGCAAGCCGAACAAGATTCGGCAAGAGAAGAATGGTTTGCTACGAGGCTAAAGAGGCAGAGGGAAAGGGAAGGCAAGGAAGCAAGGAAGAAAGAGCAAGAAAAATTCCATCGTGAATGGTGGGGGCTGCCACAAGAAGATCGAGACGGTGACAAAGGGAGGGAGGTGTTAAGAAATGCAGAACGTGTAGGCGGATTTCCGAAGAGAGATGAAGGGCAATTGAGTAAAGACCGGCACAGATGACACTGATTGAGTTTGCATTGTATGGAGTTTGGCATGCATGGCGTTTAGGTTGGGCTATCTACAATCGGGAGTAGATGTAAGTTAGGATGCTGTACGATGAATGGAATCGCCTTTCAAATCCCTTTCGATGGCAAATGTTTCACGCAAAAGGTCGTTAGACCTTGAACATTCGGCTGGAAGCAGATTGTCCTGGTAAGAACGGAGAACCTGCTATGCTTTCAGTTGTTGTTATTGGCAAATAGCAAGGCTTCCTCCATGAAGCGGCTCCGAGGCAAAATACAACAAACGGCCATCACAAGTGAGGTCATTTGCTGTCCTCAGTCAGGGAGGCTTCAAGCCCTCCAGCATCTTAGACCACGCACTTCGATTAGACTGACTGTCTCGCATCACTGTAGAAATATATTCATCGTGGAGGACGTAAGTTGATCCAATGATCACATTCTTATCGTGTAGTCACTCTTTTGCGACACGATCGCTCACTCCATCTCGGTATTTATCTTTTCTTTTGGCAGAATACCTGCTAACTTTTGTTCTTCAGCAGTAACGTCAAGTCCTATGCAAACGGCCTCGAGCTCAATGGCGCCGATCGCGCCCCCACGCCTCTTCCTCACAAGCTCTGCAAGAAAAAGTCCTCCCGTGGACATTACGCAACCTAGAACGCCATCTCCTCCTCAAGATGATGCTCGGCCGTTACCACTTCGCTATCCTGAGACATTGGGTCAGTTGATCGAAGTACGAGAAACAGAGGGAAAAGGCTTGGGCGTCTTTGCCCTTCGAGATAGTATATATTCCTCATCAACTTCCTTCAATTCTAGCGTCTAGCGTGCGTGCAATGCTTTAAATCTCCTTGATATTGAAACTTGATGTGCTTTCGCCGACTGCCTGACATCCGTTTAACTTTGCATGGATAGTACTACCCTACACAATTCTCCTCTCCGAGGCATCTCTCGTCACCTTAAAGGATACTGGATCCCGCGCAGACCCTCTGGATATTTCAGTTGCAGCGCTTTCTCCATCCGCTCGCAAATCTTTCCTCTCACTCTCCCATTTCTCACGAAACACCAACGATTCAGTCCATCGTTCGATTGTATACAGTAATGGATATAGCATCATGGATGACATGGCGACGGGTGTCTTTGAGACTGCGAGCAGAATCAACCACTCTTGTGTGCCAAATTCACAGTATGCTTGGAAGGACAGCATTGGTAGAATGATTTTCTGGAATCGAATCCAATTATTGGAGGGAGAGGAGGTCACGGTGGATTATGGACATAAAAAGGGGCAGTTGAAGCGGATTTATGGTTTTGATTGTCAATGTGGTGGTGAGTTTGATTATTGATATCCTGAGAGTTACTTTGTTTTGCGATGTGAGTCGTTGCTGACACGAGTTATAGGATGCACTGAATGGGGAAGCGTCGAAAGCAGCAGCAGGAGTCGTTTGGAGGGTGGCGATCGTGAGGATCAGATGCGAAGCTTAGATGGTGTGCTTCAAGGGACGGATTTTATATCTGCTTCGGCAGAGGATCTTGATGGAATAATTAAGAAGACTGCAGCGATCCAGTTAGAGACATCAGAGGAGATTTGACTTGTCGGGTTATGAAGTGAGGGTCTGGTCGGATATGTGGCTTTACTACATACTTGCGTTGTTAGGATTGCACATAATCTGCTTCTCGAAATCCTATTAGAGAGTATGTACTATCTCAAAACACAGACCCGGATAATTCTACGCCAAACCATCGAATTGGGGCTAGCAAGTGAGGTCATGCAATTCGTCTAATGACTGAGGGCAATGTTTGAAAATTAGGATAGTTCAAAAATTCAAAATCTTTGCGTGATTCGAATTGTTGAAGATGGGAAGGATGGGAAGGTATAGAGTACCTCTGCTCAAGCACGGGCGGTGGCTCATCGCAAAGAAGATGGTGTCAAGACGGTCTACTAGCAAATAGATGATGCGGCTTTTGGAGTTTTGATAAATGCGTTATCAAAACAAAGACGGAGTAAAGTGTGTTATGATTCTCGACGAATTTGGGATTTCGAGCGAGTCATTTTAGAAAGTAAGCATTTCTGGTGACTACGAAAGATGGACTATGGTAAACGAAATCTAGAATATGATCAAAGGCAGTATTCAAATAGCGCGTAACGATGGTGTTTGGGAATTTGTTATGCATACAAAAGACCATTTTACTTATTGGTCTGTACACTGGACATAAGCTAACAGTATAATCTTCCAAACGCCGCCAAGGATTAGGAGAGCAATCAGCCCACGTCTTTCAGTCCAAATCATACAACAGTTTCCCACGCCCTTCGTTCATCTTGACTTGCTGGGAACTCCTGCACCAATTACACCGGGGAGTTTCTCCTCACCAACGCTAAATAGCAATCCTATCGCCCAGCTGACAAGACCAACCATGACCACAGTGAAGATAGCAAAGAGCCAGAAAGGCCCGCTCACATCCTTCTTCTGGCACGCAGCCCCTCCCCAATAAGTAATTCTGTATGCAGGTCTGCGCTCTTTGCCCTCCAAAAAGTTCTCCTCCGTAGGCACACAGCCGCATGTATAGCAGGGCTGTGTTTTATCTTGGTCCGACGAAGGCGCGTACTTGAGATAGCATTCACCGTGTCCAGAGCATTTGTTCGTCGAGGATGTGCATAGATCGAGGGAGATATGGCAGACAGGAGGAACGCCGGTAATTGGTTCAAATGGCGCCGATGTGTTAGCGGTCGCAACTTGCTTTGAGGCGGGCACAATGGAAGATGATAATGGTAGATCCGCCATGGGCTCTTCTACCTGTCTGCGCCCAACCGGGACTTGGGACGGCATCTCGTAGGATCCATATGGCTTTGGGGTCTTCGAAGATCCAGATGCAGGCATAAGAACCACCATCGCATTCATCTCACTGTTCTTTGCGAATTGGATTAATCGTTCTTGGATACCCATCAAGTCTGTGACAACATCCTATTTCACAGTTAGACTTTCCCTTGTAACGATTAAAGCCCATCTTACATCATTGGAGTTCAAGTTCATATAGATTGCCTTCGTCATTTTTCCATTCCAGCAGATATGATTGAATGGATTTATATCATCCGCAAGGACGCAAGCATTTCGTTGCCCCACTTGCCGCTGTAAGTCTTCGACAAATCTAAGGTTCGATTCTGATGTCGGAGGATTCGATATTGTAAATGCTGGAGTGATAGATGACCAAGCGCTCAGTAGAGGCTCTGCAGTCTTCGACGAGACACCTTGGACCACAAGTACAAGCTCTGCTACCTTATCTCGTCCCGAATCCTGGAATATCGATTCCTGACGTCCACCAAATATGTTGATATGCGCGAGTGTGCTTTCACTTGCATCACCAATGCCATGGTACTGAGATATGCCTAGTCTCTGTGCGAAGACCAGTCTTGCTTCTTCTGGGGAGAGGGTAGGAGGACTCGAAGTGGATGGCGATTCGTGTCCTTGGAACAAGTAGACTTTCGCATTTGATGCTGCTGAAGCTGCACCAATCAAGGCCGGGAAGAGCAACCGCGATGTGAGTTTCATGATTGCTGACCCTTTGTTTGTCGAAGATCGTTCTTGAAGCTCTCTCTGTGACGACGACTAGGACGACCTTGAAGCTTTGGACTGATAGACGAAAGTCTTGGCGCCTTACCGCTTTTAATTCTGCCGATTTGCGGCGACAAGACTCGAAGAATCACCAGCAGCAGCCCAAATCAACCCCAGACGAGCTCGGATATGCATCGATGAACTATTTGTTTAATGTTACCACTCTATGCAAGCACAGTGCTTAAGACGACATCTTCATAGCTTTGTTCATCTTCTTCCAAGGCTCGCCATCCCGGGGCGGGCCTTGAGCCAACGACCACAATGTTTCGATTCTTCAAACCCCGAAAGGCCATTCTGACGACGGCTCGACTGCCTATGCGCCTAGAGACTATGAGACAGAATGGCCAAGTTCAGAATGTGCAACGAGTCAAATTCCAGAAACAAAGCGTTCGTTGGAGGTATGTCATTCAATTGCAAGAAGTCACTGGATGATGTTGACTGGATGCAGACCGATTTTAATTACGTGCGGTGCCTTGTACATAACTGCTCAAATCTACGATAGATTGGTTCTGGAACCTTTGGCACAGACACTCGATGACGCAGGAGACTTGGATCTGCCGGATACCCCAGACGAGGACGAGGAGGAAGTAGGCCTTTTTATACCGTTTCCTCTGACTACGAAGCAACTAGAGCCTAAGCCATATCGTGGAAGTGATCCGGAGTGGCAGGAATTCATCAAGTTTAGCAAAGATCAGGAACTCGCGAAGCGTGTACGAGGTCAGTAGTCGATATCTGGCTTTGTATGCAAATGTTGACGCTCTACAGATGAACTCGCAAATTTTGTCAAAACCGTTGCCGAGAAGCATCCTCTATTATCTGTTAAATGTGGGAAGGGGATGAAGTTGAGGAGGTACTGGCTAGACGTGGACTTCCCGACACATCCCCCACCGGAGTTCGAGAGAACAGGGTAGGCCTCTCGCGCAATGTTATGAAGGCACGACTAACGAGCACAGTATTGAGATAACGGACGATTTCATAGCAATCTCGACCATGCCTGTCGAGCCCTTGACCGTCAGCCGAATCCGTAACATACTGTGGCCGTCACCGATGATGAAGTCCTCGTGGAGTTTTATCAAGGCCTTAGTTAACGAGGATATACAGTCAGTAGCGAAAATCCTTGGCTTACAAGCCGGAACTTCTCCAACAACGATCGAACAAGTATTGGCAAAACACGCAGAGCTTACAAGGTTTCCCCCGCCTCCGCCGAAGGACTCGAAAGATGGACCATCGCCTCTCCCCCCTCTCACGCAAACTCCTGGCAGAGCGACGATCCCGATACGGCCAGAAATCAAAACTACCGGAGACGAGAAAACAGCTGTTCAGAAAGGCCCTCTACAGGCACATCTTGCAAAGCCAATATTGGCTTTCAAGGCCGAATTCCAAAAGACTTTCAAGCCTGCGAAGAACTACCCTCCTCGGGGAAGTATATTGGTGACAGGACTGGTGGAGGTTGATTCACCCAGAGCGTGGTTGGTGTTCGATGTGAAAGCAGCGTGGGATCCATCGACGAAGACGTACGATCCGCTCAGCATGGTACTTAGTTTACGGAGGTTGCAGATGAAGAAGCAGGGACCCGTTGGTGGGTCGTGATACAAGGGTTTTGGCTAACGGCGTTATGATGCATGGAGGCATTGCAGGTGTAGGTTTGAGGCGTCAATGGATTCACTTGGTGAGCGATTGGCCTTTTTCTGATTTGTTATGATAGAGGCAGGCAAACTACAGTTCTTCTCCAGCCTGCTTGACTAAGTGAATGATACTATCATGCGATCATATATTTCAACTTCAAAGACACAGCCACCATCGGGATTTCAGTCATTGCATAGTTGCTGTAGATGCAACTTCAACTGCGTACATTCTTGGACAACGCTGCATGCCAGCATAGATGCAATGCTCGGACGCTAAATATTTGGTATTCGTTATCTTTTCCCCCTGTTCCTTTATATACTTTGTTCTGCTCAAATACCCCACCATCAACCCAAAGAAACACCGATGTACCCTCGCTGCATCTGAAATAGCAAAGCCACGGAACCAAGTCCACACGTATTACTCTCCAAGATAGACCAACCCAAACTCTCTCTCCCTCACGCAAACCCACTTCCGCAAACAGCGAAACAGCCAAATTCCATCTTCTCATCGTTCATCTGCTCAGACAGTCAGAATCATCCCTCGCAGCATCAGAGTCCTCTCTATTCCCTAGGTGACGCAAGAGGGAGGTCTATGCTCGGCTCGGCTCGGCTCGTCAGGGGCTAGATGAAGGGGTTTCCGAGGAATTGATAGGTGGTCGATGGGTCGTAGTCTACGAGAGTGAACAGCGAACAGCGAAAGCCGTAAGAAAGAAAGAAAGAAAGAAAGAAAGAAAGAAAGAGAAGGATGTATAATAGTATCTATTCCCCTCAACATCCCTCTCAACCTCACTCTCACTCCCACGCCCTTAAATAACTTGCTACCTATATTATCCATCTACCCTAAGCAAAACCCCAATAACAAGTATAAACAACCCTCGTTCCACGTCCTTGATTCCTTGATTCCTTGATCCCGGAGACATTCCCAAAGATGCCCCTACTGTACTATACAGTATCCCTGTTTGGACGAGGAGCCGAAGTTGAAGGAGGGAGAAGTGCTGGGAGGGTTTAAGGTGCATCACCGTTGATGATTGTGATCAGGATTGCAATCACCTTGATACTCGATATTTATAGTAGTTGTTGAAGCGGGGTGGGGTTGGAGAGCTTTGGATTCCGTTGGATAGTCAAGTGGGTTGTGAGGACAAGAGGAAGTCAAGGATATAGTTTTGTTCTGATAAACTCTCGTTATTCGTCATCTATTCATGTATGCTTTACTACCAAGTAATTCGCTCCTCGAGGCCAGCTTGATGCTCGCTATTTCCCCGACTCGACTAGGAGAACCAGCCACCGCCACCTTCCTCCTCACGACTCTCCTCCCTATACTCCTCCTCGCGCTCTTCCTGTTCTTCCTCTCTCTCACCCCATCCAGCTTCGTCGCCACCGCCATATTCTGGCTGACGTGGCTCTTCATACTCATCTCTTCTCTCCTCGAACTCGTTGGCTCCAAACGCACCGGCGATACCACCGATGATACCACCTACTCCAAGACCAGCAGCAGCGCCTCCAAAGCCACGGTTAGAACTCGGCTCTTCGTAGCGCTCGCGAGGTGGCTCGCCATAACCACCATAACCTTGACGGGGCGGCTCCTCAAATCGTTCTTGACGTTGCTCGAATCGCTCACCCTCACCATAACCCCCTCTACGCTCCTCAAATCGCTCTCGAGGCGGCTCACCGTATCCACCAGGTGGGATGTACTGTTGAGGACGATCATTTCCATCTTCATATTCAGATCCATGCTTCTTGTGATGCTTGCCATGCTTATTGTAGCCGCCATCTGAATCGGAATCACTGTGACGTTCCCTGTGGTGTTCAGCTTCATGATAGTGGCGTCCGTCAGCAGTACGTCCTTCGCGCCAGGTTTCTGTCTCGACTTCTCCTCCCGGGCGTTCGTAGATGCGCTCGTTGGTCTGCTCGTATCCGCCGCCATATGTAGGTCTCGTCTCGGTTCTCTGCTCGAATCCAGCGCCGTAGCCAGATTCTTGTTGTTGGTAACGCTGATAATCCGTCTGTCGTCCACCACCTGGTAAGGCAGTCTCGGAGTATTGAGCTTGAGCGTATTGATTGCCCTGATGTGAGACCTCAGTGTAGTTCTGTTGGAAGTTTCCTTGAGGTGTGTATCCTTGATTCGCGTATGTCTTGGTCTCCTCGCCTCCAAAGCCAGAGAGTAGGGACCCTCCCAAACCACCGGCGAGAGCACCAACGATCCCACCCAGGGCGCCACCACCAACAGCTTCTTCGGCGAAATGTTCTAAGCCTGAGCTCGACTGGCCACCATATCCTCTATAAGCGTGTTAGCACGGTCGAAAGTTTGAAAGTTCAGGAGTTTGCGAGTTTGCCTAGCTGAAGGTCTCAAGAGCATCTCGGATCCTCGCTAACATCTTATACCAGAGAAGGCGACTAAAAAGAGGTCAGACTTACTGGCTTCCGGAACCAAGAGCCGAGGAGAGCTCGCCCATCATGGCACCTGCCACGCCAGAGCCTGCACCTCCGACGCCCTTCGAGAGACCACTCGGAGCCATACCCAACGGCTTCCCACATCCGTGGCCAGTATCCTCAACGCCTTCCTTGTGGTTCTCGCCATTCATGACACCATCTCGCGAGAGCTGTCTGCGGAGTTCGTATTGTTCCTGTTGGTCCTTGGAGCGCCACCATCCTTCTACAACACCAAACATAAGGCGACGACCATCCACAGCCCCATCTTCGCCCATGTTGCGTTGAGCTGGATGGTGGAAGACTCCATTGATGATGCGGTTGATGGTTCGTGCGGGGTCAATACGCTCATCATCCCAGCAGGCGATCAATTGAGGAACGACCCATTTCAAGACTTGGGAGGCGATTTTACCAGCCGGTTCGTTGAGGATCTATTGCCATTAGCTTGTGAATGGAGAACGGGAAGATGGGAATCACGTTTGAAAAATGATCCTTTGACAACATAGAATGTGTAGGGTCAGTAGAGCGGTCATCGTGGAACACAATCAGCTGCTTGTCCTTGCTACTCTGGATGATCTCCGAGCTACCAGTATTCAACTCCGTCTTGATCTGACTGATGATCGGGAGTACAAAGGGAGCAAGGAGTGAGAAGACGAAGATATTGACTTGCTCTTCAAGCTGCTCAATCAAATCAGGTAGGATCGGGATCTTTTCGATGGCTTCCGTAATGGATTGCATCAATTCGTCGTGCCATTGAATGATTGGATAGATCTCTTGCGAAACCTGTTGCATTTGGCGAGTGAAAGCCTCTGGTTCGCGAGGGGAGACGCGCATATGGGACATCTGAGCCGCGGTTGCATTAGATTGCAGCTCGTCCGCCTTTCCAGCTTGGTCATCGCCACCAAAAATGCCGGATGGGATAGAGCTGAGAATGTCCTTCAGAACACTGTTGTCGGATCGAGAGCCCGTCTCCATGGTACCTTCGAGCTCTGAGATCTCGGATTGGGTAGCCTTGTCAGAGAACTCGCCCATGACGGAGTGCAAGAAGTCGACGCCACCGAACGTACCAGTGATGATTGGGTAGACGGGAGATTGGGCTCCTTGGAGTCGCATTTGCGTCTGTCGTCCGACATGGGGAAATACATCTCGTTCTCCCATTTCAATGAGAGCCAGTTCGGTGTAGTTGCTGTGGGCAGAGTAGTCTGTGGCCAATCAGTCATGATCACTCCTTGGAATCTCAAGACCTACCTTCCAAGCAATGTAGTCCAGTTCCCATCAGACGTAGAGCCTCGTACAGCTCAGCCTTGTTGTGACTTCTCGCATATGATCTTCCTAGCTGAATGCTCTTCTCGAACAGCCTTCTGACATGCAAGGCCGAGGTCATGATGCCGACGCGCTCATTCGCAATGTAGTTCTTCAGGCCGGTGTTAGGATCAATGGCCAGCTCGACCCGCTCATTGACTGGGCCACGAAGCCTACGATCATACTGTGTAGCATCAAGATTGTCTGCGTAGTCCTTGGGGTTGTCGATGTGGTCTTCGGGGCGGTAGCAACCCAGACGGTCCGCGGTGACCTCGAACTCCTTGGTGCCATATCCGAAGGTCATGAAACCGAGGACCCAGAGGAGGATTCGAATGGCTTCTGCGGAGACGTACTTGACGGTACCGACATCGATCGCTTGAGCTGGGAGGTGTCAGAGATAGGCCAGATCGGGGGTCTACAAGCACAAATGCTCCGAGAGAAGTAGTTACAGTAGTCTCTCAACCAGTTGCCAAAGTAGACTCGAGCCACGCTCATCTTGTCAAACTTCTTTCCGCCGGCAGCGCGCGACATGACGAGGGTGAGCAGGGTATCTTCGATATCGCCATGGCGCCCTACACGAAGTCAGCAGCTGGTCGACGTCGACGGGCGAATGTACTGACAGTTGAGTCCCTCGATCTTGGCGACGGAAGCAATGTTGCCGGCACCAAACGCATGAGCTGGACGGGCAAGGAGGAGAAGGATGGCGAGAGTGAGCAGCAGAGTCGAGGTGGTGAAGGAGGGCATGTTGTCGTGGTATTCGAGAGGATCTGTGAGCTGCACAGGCGAGGCAGGGTGGGTGTACGGGTGGGAGGAGAGGCGAGGAGAGGGTAGGGTAGGGGAAGGTGGGTATATCTGCAGGTGAGAAGAAGCTTCTTCAGCTGGTGAAGATGGAATGGAGAAGTGAATTAGTAGGGCATCAGTCAGTTTATGTGTAGCAACGTGTGCGCCAAGGGATTGGTCTTGGGCTTGGTGGGGTGGTTTTGCAGTGCCAAGAGGCTTGGACCAGCGAAGTGGTGAGAGCTGGAGAGAAGAAGAGTGAAGGAGAGAGAGAGAGAGAGAGAGAGAGAGAGAGAGAGAGAGAGAGAGAGAGGTGTTGCACAGGAGATGGAGCCTGAGCCTGAGGAGGTTGGATGGTGGATGGTGGATGGTGGATGTCTAGATGGATATCAGTTGGGAGTCGGGGGGTGGTGTGGTGTGGTGTGGTGGGTGTGGAGGTGTGTGTATGTAAGTAGTGTGTGTGTGTACTGTATGTACTGTATGTAAGTACTGTTTGTAGTGTGTTGATTCACCGCCTCGTAGACTCCAGACGAGGCTGTTGACGGGCGGGAGGGATGAAACGGCGGGATGCAGAGGGCGCAGTGGGGATGCAGTGGGATGCAGCAGCTCGAGGGCGATCTACGCGACGGGAGTTGGGCGACGATGAGGTGAGTGGGGGGAGGGGGAGGGTAGAAGGGGGAGGGGAGGGTAGAAGGGGGGGGGGAGTGGGAAGAGGCTAGAGTAGAGAGGGTCGAGAGAGGGAAGTTCTTCTCTAGAGGGGAAGCCGTCGAAAACTCTGGTGGCCGGGGGGGATCGAGGGGAGAGGATAAGCAGAGGGGAGGGGAGGGGAGGGGAGGGCAGAGAAGGATAGGCAGAAGGCAGAGGGTGAGGGTGAGGGTGAGGGTGAGGGTGAGGGCACAGAATGGGCCACTTCTGGGAGTCCGTCCTCCGTCCACGTCCACGTCCACGTCCCCGTCCACGTCCAGCGACCAAAAGCCCACCCATCAGCCCTAAACATCCGCATCAGCAGTCCAACCCCCTCGCAGGAAGTAGATTCATCACCCAACCGAGTCTCCGAGGTGGTGATATTTCCGGAATACTCTCCAGAATCTCAGAGCTTTCGTGAGTCAAATTGAAAGCAAACTCGAAGCATCTCTGTCGCACACAACTCCCCAGCCTCTTCTTTTGGGTGCCGCCCACCACCACCACCCACCACCCCTCCTCCCCGTTGAGCCTACCTCTTCCTCGCTAGAGCGGATCTCACCTTCCCTGGACCTCTTGACCTCTTAACCTCGCCCATCCCCCCCCCCGAAAATTTTCAATTTTCTTAAAACCCACAGGCCTCATCCAGCGATCGCACCACTATTTCATCGACGCCTGAACCCCATCGACAACAACAACAACAACACCTCCACCACCAACACCACCAACACCACCAACACCACCAACACCTCCACCACCACCCACCCTTCCCCAATGGCAAAGACCAAGAAGGCAGAGGACAAGCAAAAGGCCGGCGCGACTCTCGAGATCGATGTCGATAGTTTCGTTCGCACCAGAGATTCCGTAAGCCCCCTCAATTTCTCCTCCTCACCTCTCTTCTCACTCGACCTCCATCTCTGGATATCATCACCGCGTCGTCCGTGAGGGACCGTAGTCATGCCCACCGTCCACCACCCACCTCCCACCTCCCACCACCCCATCACCAATCTCCCCTGCATCGCAACAACCAACCTTCCCACCCTCGACAACTCCTCGAATTCCTCCTTCTCAACCCTCACGCGACCCGATCCGCCCGGAAAAGTCGACATCGACATCGCCATCTTCCAGTCTACCGCTACGCCACCTGAGCGCACCTCCCGCACCTCCACGCGTCATTGTTTACATCCATCGCATCCGGCCCCCCCTCCCATCGATTGCGACAGACCGACCGCCGTGACCTCACGGCCTCATCTGCGGCAACACAATCTACTGCACAAATCACTAATCGCGCCATCATAGGTTGTCACTGGTCTCGCCACCCTCCAAGATGCTATCCAGACCCTCTCGACCGCATACATCAAGCACACCAATGCGGTCCTCGGTGAGCACGGCGCAGGACTCGATGTCGGCTCAGCTCTGTCCAAGCTAGGCGACAACCCCCTTCTCGGCCCATTGGCAAATCTTCAACGCGCCGTCACGCCCATTGCGAGCGCGCCCGTGGCCGCCGTGGACGCCGCCGCCGACAAGAAGGAGCGCAAGAAGAGACAGCACGATCCGAACGCGCCCAAGCGACCCCTCACCCCCTTCTTCCTGTACATGCAGACCGCTCGCCCCATCATTGCGAAGGATCTCGGTCCTGATGTCGCCAAGGGCGCCGTGAGTGAGGAGGGAACGCGAAGATGGAAGGAGATGGAGGAGAAAGACCGCACCGTACGTTCCGATACTTTACTGCTACGCGTATCCTGACATCCTCTAGCTGTGGTCCAATGCCTACAAGGACAACCTCCGTCTCTACAACGCGCGCATGCACTCCTACAAGAGCGGCACGAACCCCGACGCCAAAGATATGAGCGAGCAGGAGGCCATTCTGTACGCCGAGGAGCACAACATCGGCGCCGACACCACGGCGGACGCCCAGCTGGTTGGCGAGGCTGCCGCCGCTCCCGAGGATGTGGATGCTGAAGGCGAGCCGGAGAAGGAACCTACGCCACCCCCCAAGACGCCCAAGGCAAAATCCTCCAGTCGCAAGAGCAAGAAGGGCACACCTGCCGAGATTGCTCCCGCCCCTGCTCCTACCGCTGCTCCCATTGTACCAGCCGCCGCTCCGTCTGCCGAGAAGAAGGAGACGCCCGTAGCGAGCAGCAAGCGGAAGAGATCCAAGAAGGGTGACGAGCCGGCGGTCGAGGCGGAGGAGGCACCCAAGTCCACGCCCAAGCCAAGACAGAAGAAGAAGGCCAAGGCCGATGCTTAGATCAGGAGCTAGGGGGTGGTGTGTTTGCGCGCGTTGACGGGTTGAATGTTTACGATTCTGCTTTGAGTTACCTTTCGTGCATCTGTCAGTTTTTCGGAGGGAAGGGAAGGGTCACAAATGACGGACGGACTGCTGGGCTGTATGATGATCGGTGGGTATGGCTGGTCTGGAATACGTGGGCCGGTCTACAGTACACTTGGCTAGGACACTTGCGAGTAATTGCTTTAACGTTCTATTGCATTAAACGTTCTCATGGAATTATATTCGTGCTGTGCTTGGACGTCTCTATCGGCTCTCAAGCTTTTCGTGCGTGTAAGGTATCTCTCTCTCTCTCTCTGTGTTTGTGTGTGTATGTCTCTCTCTCTCTCTCGTTCTCGTATTTATATATCTCGTATATATACAGCCCACTCCCAACAACCACGCCAAAGGCACTACATACCTACACACATCACATCACCCCCTCGTCTCTCTCCTCTCTTCTCTCTTCTCTCTTCCCCTTTCCCTTCGCAAATCCTAAAGGGAGAAGGTAGCTACAGTAACTGCCTTACTTTTCCTCATGCTGTTACTTGGTCTTAGACTAGCAGAGGCTCGCGTTTGTCTGCTTACGCTTTAGAGCCGAGGTGGGTCTGGAACCCAATGCTCTCAGAATCGAGCGCGGAAGAGCAGTGTTCCTGTAGAATTGGGTGTCTCGCGTTGACTCTTACACTGACAGAGCGTGTTTCCTATGGCTCGTCACGCGCAACTCCGAGCGCATCGACACTTCCCTCAGCGAGCTAGCACTCAAGCTATGACACTTTATCTGGCCAAAGCGGCAAAGTTACCATGGGCCTTCTTGGCTGCAAAGGCACGGGTAGATGAGTATCTATACCTCGGTGAACATTTGCTGCCTATCCTCCCTTGGAGATGGTCTGGATTGAAAATATCCAACTGCTAAGATGGACATGGAGGCGCTCGGGGGATCCTGATCCAGAACTGCATATCTGCGCGCTGGTGCATTGCGTGAGTTCGAAAGAGCAGCGCATGTGACTGACGACCCCGCCAACCCCGCGTTTGCTCACAACAGACCACAGCCTCGCCAGCGGTGTCTTACTTATCGACGCTTGTTGACCTTACGGTCCTGAATTGCGACCCGAGACTTGAGCGAAAATATCAATCTTCACAATCTCTGGCCAAAATCTCTGGCCAAAGACGGGCAACTGCCGAACGGGCAGAGAAGACTGGCTAGCGGCCCAGGGACTTGATGGTGGAGGTAGCTCAATTGGAAGCACTCTAATTTCAGTCTAAATTGAGAATTCGATATACCTGTATTGGTTTTTTAAGTGATTATCGTAAATCTTCTCCTTAAAAGAGGAGCTGTGGGAGGAATCATATGACACTATCCGAGTATTGTAGATCACCAGATTGATAAAGTCGGGGAGGATTCCGATTGATATCGTAACCTTTCGCCTAGTTAGCATTATATCATTACTGAGATGCAGAACTTCAAGATGCTGATGTAAAAGTATGGTTTGATAGGGTGCTGGTTGAGGTTAGAGTAAATGGCAATTTACGATTTACAAATAACTCGTGTAGAAGTCCTAGCATCTTTATTGTGCGGCCAGGCATTCGGGTTGATGTTAGAAGCATTCGTTTATGTTTCAGCCAGTGTCAACCACTCACCTCCCAATTGCAAGTGCCTTCAACTCTATCACCCAATACGTCCACCTAGTCCGATCAGCAGCTGGAAATAAATTGGAGATGGAAACTATACCATTCAGGATCCCCCGTCGTGTGTACTAACAAAAGATTTCCATCAGGCACTTGTAAATAAGCTGCATGACCATTGCAGTCTGCGGGAGGAGTTTGATATTCGGCAATCTCACCTCCATTAAACGCACTGCCTTCCGCACAGAGATTCATAGGATGAAAAAATAAAAATCTGGGCAATTGGCCGCTGTAGTTAAACATGTACTTAAAGGTAGAGGTTATACAATCCTGCGAAGGATCCAGTGCTATTAGGCACATATGCTCCGGGTTTTGGGGACATGAACTCACCTCCAACGTTGAGCGCAAATCCAAGCCCCCCCATGGCAACAGCGTCGTCAATGTCGGTCAAATAAGTACTCCACCGCACGTCCTAGGGGAGCGTTCACACACATTGCTGGACACATAGACGTCGAGATTAAAGTAAAAGAACAGTTGGGATATTCTGCATAGCCGGTCAAGATACTCAAGGGTATTGGCTCCCAAGGCTGACTAGAACCGCTCAAGACACATTCTGGCTTCAATGTAGCAATTCGTACTTAACTGTAACCCCGTGACAGCGTCCTTCTCATCATGCTGCCAAGTTGTTCATGCGTAACCTGTGATTGCTCTGTATCAATACGAAGCGTTATACACGCCTACGCCAGACTCACAGTATCCGAGTGAGACTATAAAGGTTCTCTCTTCCACAATTTCCTCTCCTCAACCGATCAGCTTCCAGGATTTATTTCTTTCTTTCCAGTACCCAGCCCCAAGCACAACCCTGACACAGACAGAACTATCAAATAATGGATCCGAGGCCCGGCCGTGGAGAACGAGGATGGATGTGCTGCGGATTCAGCGCCCAGAAACCTTTCGCGCATCCACCGGTAAACTGACGCCTTGTGAGACTTTGAATTGTTGTGCTAATGGTTCTGCAGTTCAAGCTCTCTTTCCGTGTGACTGTTTGTCCGGTCAGGGGGTGTGGCCATGTGCGATGCAGCGAATGTCTTTTTGATACGACCGAATCATGACATGCATTGGTCGATGCAGAGGTTCTTGGTAAAAGTCGCTGGTGGTTAATAATATGGATGGCTGTTCAAATGAGCAGTTCTAGGTTGTAAAAGCTGGCAATATGCGCTCTACTGCCGTAGTGATACTACCCTTGATTGAGATTGTGAAGTGCTAGGTCAGAGAGCGAGCATGCAAATATAGGCTTGAGAATAGTTGAGATGTAGTGCAGCCGTCACGACTAATAAGGAGGCATGCATCTAAGAGAAAGCAGAAATTATCAACTAAAAGTATCAACTATGAATCTATCAACTAGTCGAGCAGAACAAACTTATGAAAATCAGTTCCATGCAAAAGTACCCTCATGTCTGGAACAGCTTGGTTAGCTCTGCGGCTTCACTACCCTGCTTCACCATTTCCGCGAAAGTCCCTTTCCTTTGATAAAGCTCCTTTGGCGAGCCCATTCTACGCATGATCAGCATCCTCATAAATAACTTAAAAGACTCAGATTTCGCTTACTCCACAATCTTGCCGTCGGACATGACAATTACACGATCATAGTCGATGATGGTTCTCAAACGATGCGCAATCGTGATCAGGGTCGAACCTTTTAGCTCAGCTCGCAGTATTTCCTGAATAGCTGCATCGGTCTCATAATCCATAGAAGCAGTTGCCTCATCCAACAAAATCAACTTCGATCGCTTGAGAAGAGCTCGTGCAAGCCCAAGAATTTGGCGTTGTCCGTGAGAGAAATTCTGGCCCCCCGTCGCAACGGGTGTCGAAAGCGAGACCTTTGAGTCAGTTTTGCCTGAAGTATTATGGTTGGTAAGTGCTGGGATGTCTCTGCATGCATATAAGGCATTTTCGACATCGTGGCGATCGAAAGCGTCGGTGGGGTCGAGATTGTCAGCAAGATCTCCGCTGAAAAGGACGGTGTCTTGCGGGATAATTGTCAGGCTTTGACGGAGACGTTGGAGAGAGAGCTGCGTGATATCGATTTCATCGTAGAGGATGCTACCAGATACGATGTAAACAGCACGAAGGCATGATAGTGCCAATGTGCTTTTCCCACTTCCTGTTCTACCTACAATTGCAACTCGCTCTCCCGCCTTGAGGTGGAAGGATATGTCCTTGAGAATATCTGGCCCATTCTTTGCATATCGAACAGTGACATTGCGGAATTCGACAGCTCCGGATGACGGCCACTTCGCTGGTACTTGCACAACTTTCTCGCTTTCTTCCTCGGCGGGCAGCTCAGCGTATTCTTGAACTCGATCAAAAGACGTCATTTCGATTTCCAGCTCATTCATAGATCTGATAAGCTGAATTGCCGTTTGGCCAAGTGTGACTGCATTTGTCACAGAGAATCCTATCAATCCTGTAGACACGGAGCCGGATCTAGTAAGAGCAATTACTCCAGCGCCCAAAGCAATTGTTGAGGCAGCTAGATCTGATCGCATGTACATCCAGCGATTGAGATTGAATTGAGCTTCCCAAGCCCTGGCATACACACGTAACTTTGCTGCGAGCTGCGTTTGCATATTTTCTGCCATCCCGTCTCTAGCACGGATGATAGTGAGGCCTGCCAGGACTTCTGAGAAATGGGCAAAGACAGGTGACTGTTCAGGTCAGACAAGTCAGTATAAGATTAACAGCTGTTGAGAAGTTATCTTCAAGAGGAATATTCGCTGAATTGCTCTTAGAACATCCTTCAATAAAATATTGCCGTACGTACCTGGGATTCAGACGTAAGGCGTTTCACTAAAGCAGCGGTCTTTGTGTACAAGTCACCAACGACATATCCAACCAAGCACATAACAGCGGTTGGCAGAGCGAAAATGGGCATTATAGATCCGATTGCTGTAATTCGGAAGAGTAGGCGAAGGAACAGTCCAATCGATCTTTGAACGCTTTCGATAATGCGGCCGTCCAAAGAATCAATATCTCTTGAAAAGCGGTTGTTGATTCGACCAAGAGAGATAGTACTGTACCAGCTGCCAGAAACATCTAGTCAGCAAACTTTTTGCTTCAATGGATCCTTGTTGATTGCAGCCAACGGCTCGTATGCTGTGTAAAAGAACCGCCTAACAAACCTACCTCAAAGAGACCCCGAACAATGCGTTGACCATGTTCTGATGCAACATCTTTGCTGCATTCCAAGATCCGGTTCGAAACACAACACCGTCGAGCGCAGTGAGGAGGTTGAAAGAAGCTATCAGTGCTGCATAAATACCGAGATAGAAGCCAACATCAGCGGCATCCTCTTGATCGTAAGCACCGACCCAGACAGAGAGCCAAAACATCATGACAAAGAATGATGTTTGAGCAAGAAGTGCTGTGAATAGGGCCAAGATGGCGTGTTTCTGTCCTCCAAAGGCAACCATATAGTGATATACTACTTAAGTTTAGTTGAAGTTATGGCAGAAAGTGAAGGATCAGCAAGGAGCTAAACTTACACAAAGCCTTGCCGTTTCTTCTGTGGGACTCTGGTATGGCAGATGAGCTACGGTCAGCCGAGATATCTTTGAATTTGCAGATTTGCTCGCCGTTTGTGCTAGCTTGGTCAAATGTAACTTCATCGCTCAACATTACTCGAGAGGCATTGACTGGAACGCGCACCATGTCTGGCCGACTATGAGCAAGAGTAAGTATACCACCATCGAGCTTGACCAGGAAATCAGCTTCATCTGCAATCCATGGAACCTGTGTGACTAAAATAGTTGTTCTATTCAGCAATAAATCACTGCAAAAGCAATGATTAAAAACATGGACGGCGGTAACAACATCCAATGCCGAGAAGACATCGTCGAGGAGAATTACTGGAGCTTTCGAGTATAGGGATCGAGCAAGTGCAACCCGCTGGCGCTGTCCACCTGACAAAACAGCCCCGTTTTCACCAATGTCTGTGAGATCGCCAGTTGGGAGCTCATCAAAATCTTGGACAAGACAACAAGCCCCAACAATAGAATTGTATCGAGCTTGCTCAAAGTCGCTGTTGAAGAGAATGTTATTTCGAATGGTGTCATGCTGAAGCCAAGCAGTCTGCGAAGCAAAGGCAACGTCAGAAGGGCAGCTTACTTCTCCCGATTCCAAAATTGTTTCACCGAGCAGAGATAGCAGTAGAGAGGTCTTGCCACTTCCTGACGGCCCTGTAACAACGTTCAAACCATTTTGTACGAAATCAATGCTCATGTCGATCAGCTTGAACTGGGACGATTGTGACCTACTTAACGTTGCATCCTTAAATGAGGGAGGGCCGATGGGATGGCGCTGGACTTCGGTTGCTCTTTCGAAATATTGGTCAAGGCGACGAAGCGAGACCATGGCCTGTGATCCTTTGCTAATTACACTTGACATCAGAATAAATTGCAATCGAATGATTTCGACAAGCGTCAAAGAGGTGAATGCAATTGCAGTTGTCAAGGGCTTGCCGGTACCCAATACATGACACGAAAACATAACGAGAATGGTGAGGAGGGGAGCCATTTCTGTGCTTATGATTGTTGCAACAGTATATAGAGCTCTCTTCCACATGATGGCTTGCTCAAGTTGTCGGGCTTCGTGAATCTTGTTAGACAATGCTTTCTCCCAGGCGAAGTACTTTATTGTGCGGATTGCTGGCAAAAGTTCGGCAATCTTAGATATGCGGGTTTCGGTGGCTTTCATGATTTTTCTTTGAATAGTCGAGAGTCTTCGTGCAAAATACATCTGGAGAGGAAGGCAGCCCAGTAGAACCGCAAGGCCAACAATTGAGGGCCATCCCAGCATTTGGTACAATAACATCATTGCAAGCATAACAACGATGGTCCCTGCAATGGAGCATAACAGTACGTCTCTGGCAGCAATAAGGGCATCAACATCGAATGACATGAGTGTCTCGATTCCGCCTGCCATATGGTTGCACTGGTTCTGTTTGGCTTGTGGCATTGGGTTTCCGAGATCTTGGCGGACCTTGCCAAAGCTGGGCTCGGAACTCTGACAGTTTTCATCCCGGCGAATTGCTTTCTGGAACAGCTCCTGAACCAAGGATATCTTGAGACGGACACTCAACCGAGTAATGATGAAAGCACTCTGTTGGTATGCAATAGCTCGGAAGTTCGGTCCCAGAAATAACAAGCATACCCACACATAGGGGTTGATCACAGCTGATCCCGGTTTCGATAAATAACCCAACAACTGATACATTGCAAATGGAACGATGAGCTCGAGAATAGCTATTATTGCAGAAATAAGTACCATATTCACAAGTTCTCTCCAAAACAGAATAGCAATTGTCCGGAAAGTGCTGCCTCCTTTTTGTCGTGCGTCAATAATACGAGGGAGCCAGAGAAGTGGTTCATCATAAGACGGCAATACCGGCAGATCTTCGTTCGTAACACCTCGGTGGCGTCCGTTCCATATCAAACTTGTGAGCCATCCATAGGAGACGAAGTAGGAGAAGTAGCTACATGTCTCCTCTGGGCTGGCTATTTCATCGGATTCATGTTGAATGAGGCCCCAAGTAACTGAGAGAGATGTATACTCTTGTGGGGTAAAAAGCGAAATCAAATTGCAGAATGCGAGACCTGTAAGAAGAGCAATTTGGATAGCATGCAAGTGCAACTCAGGGGAGATATCCACAAGGACAAGTGGAAGCCCATCGGAGACAAGAATGAGAAGAAGAGCTGCCCCCAGGATAAAGTTGACATGGCATAGTAGCTCTTGTCTTCGGTTGTTCCGATAAACAAGCCTAACGATTCCAAGTATAAAGGTATAGCCAAAGAGCAGGAGGGTTGGCCATTCCGAGGATTGACGACTGACTGAGACGCAAGCAAAGCCGAGTGTAATAGCCCTTGCTAACTGAGAGCAAGCTTCGTAAGGAAGTGATACTCGGACAGCTTTCTCTGGTCGATCCTTGTGGTTGATGGTTCTCAGGAGAATGAGAAGTGCAGAAATAGCCACCAATCCCAAACGGGAAGTGCTGTTTGAAGCGAGATTACTCAGCCCAATGATTTTCTGCGGGACGTCATCTCTAAGTCTTTTTCGTCAACATAGTGAACTTTTCAATTTTGATGGAGTCCAGACTTACGCGGTCAAGACGAACGGGAAACCTACTTCCATATTCTTTCTTTGAAGTATTGGTTTTTTTTACTTAGCAGAGTGATTTCAACTTTGACTCAATGGCACAAAGATGTCGGGTTGCAAGCTGTAATTCCCGTGCAGCTACGAGCTTCCTCTGCTCTAGTCTGTAAAGAAGAAATTCGGTGATTTGTGTCGTCTATTTTCTGTCAATCAAAAAGTGTTCTGAGACACTATAGGAGAGAATCGATGTGTTATGGCGCCCAAGACAAGAATCTATAACCAAAGAGCTAGAAGTCTTCTTGTCAATGTGTTGTACCCGCAACGAGATCTTTAATTTGCAGAGCGAAAAGGCAAAGATATCCGACGAGATTCTTTTCGTCACTATCAAACTTGACTGCCTAATTTATCTATACACATAGTTCACTTCTTGCTATATCCACGTGACAATTGAGAAATTGACTGCATCTATTGGAATGATGCAGAGAATAAAGATGACTTAATAAGTATATTACTTGATGGAATCATATCCATAGTTCATCTTTTACTTTCCAGATTGATATCCATTTGTTTGGATCGGTTTGCTTTTTTCCAACCTTTTACATGTAAAAGGAGAGCTCCCGAACATTCTCACTGGGCTTGAAGACGTCTTGTGGTGAACAATTGCGTCTGATATCGATTACATGAGGCGGAAATATTGAGATGCAAATTTTCACCCCCAAAAGATTCTCTAGAGCTAACTCTCGCATGAATTGCATGCAGAATGGAAGGGAATGCGCAGTTTTCAGAATGCCACTTGACTGCAGACCCGGCCTTATACATTAAATTATGGCTCTCCTTCGGATCACCGTTCCATTGATATATATCTCATCCTTACAGGCATTAAATCATGGGGAAATCATACATTTGAAAGCAAAACATAAAGCCTTATTGGAACCAAAATGGCACAAATACCAAGTCACGTGTACCAGTAAACAAAAAGTTTATTCCTGTGACAGCTCACCAGCAGGACTTCATTATGACTATGGGTGACTAGACTCCGGCAACGAATCAAAAAAGCCACTTACCAGAATCTCGAATATTAAAATTCTTAAGCCCAATCAGACCTTGCACATTAACTACCGGTTACATGTGTCTCGCCTACGGCTCTTCAAATCTTCAAATTCTGCCCGTCCATACAAAACCTGGGATTATTGACATATTCCTCGTACACAGTGGCACCCTAAATGAAAACCGAGCCGGAACCCGGCATCACGACGTACTGGGGAAGAAGACAGGCTGCCCGGGGTAGGGTTACTAGGAGGAAGGGAATTCTCAGATTTTTTTTAAAATTGAAAGTTATTAGCGTAGCAACCCTAGAATGTCTGGATATAAAGTCTCATTGGTTCACACAGGCACTTTTGCTTGCAGTAATATCCCAAATCGGGGTTTTCTTGCATCGCCCGTCATGGAATTTGGGCACTCGTGGCAGCCTTAGCAGGCTTTCCGATAGTATCGTCTCTAATTGCAAACTAAAACATCGTAAATGCACTCAACGCACTTGACTTGTGGTGTATATTGGAATAGTCTCATCTGTTCTCTCTGTTCTATGGAGAAGTGGACTTGGTGGGAAATTTAATTTTGTCTGATGACAAAAGCATGCTTGTAGTAACGGTACCAAATTTATGGTAGCAGTCGTCATCGAATTCGTGGTTTCAGTGGGTGGCATTATAGAAGTCGAAATAATACCGGAAAATATTGATCAGAAAAGGAATAGACGTTTATGACTAAGTCAATCTACGTTAATATGTTAATAAATAATTCGTCTATTTTATTAAATTCAGCATCAAGTTTCCACTTAGGGTTTGGAGCAGAACGGATGCACTGGTGATCTTGCAGATCATTTGTGAGACGTACAGTACGCTTTGACCCTTTTAAGATGCACCAATGGATGCATAGTTGCATAGCATCAAGTCCATAGTTTTGGATCGGACTGCCAAGAACTTATTAAAGAGATGAGCAGTCTATCTATTACCTACTATAATTTACATGCAAATGGAGACAGTGGTGCTAGCAGTAGGAATATGGAAATATCTCAATGATCTAAAGATTCGTTGCATCTTTTAAGGGCGAGTTTATTCTATATTTGGCCGGCTGCTCTAGTGCATGTGTCAAGCAAGATTACTAAATCATTTCATGCTTATGTATGCTCCCGGCAGTATGATATGGCTTCAGTCTGTCCAGGGATCTTGAAAAGATATGAGAGATTGGGGAACCGCTCTTCTCGCTTGAGAATGGCACATGCGCTGAGAAACGCTGACCATAGAACGGCAATCATAATGAAAGCCCCCATATGATAGGACTTAATTTGGTGGTTTTGCACCAATCAGCTGTCGAAATCTTCTGGCTGCTGCAAGTTTCGTTCAGCTTTTTCGATCTCCAATGCACCGTCGGTCGCCGACTCGGCCCAAAAGCTAATAACTTTCCGATCGCTGGCCTCGACCCTCGACTCACAGCATCCTTCGGAAGAATTGTAATATTGCTGCATCTACGTTAATTCCTGAACGTGTCAGAAATCTACACGCTCACCATGCGGATACATCCTATTCCAGCTAAAGCCTCGTCGAACCGCGCTCAACAACTCTTTGCCCAAAGCCGAATACCGAATTATTTAGCCTTCCCTCAAGTGATAACGAGGAATATTTCCACAGACAATCTGCACGCCAAGGTACATCAAAAAGTGACTCGACATAAAATTACGGGCATTGAAAAGATCCCGCTTCAATAACGCTCCCGGACAACGGCGATAACGAGTTACCAGTATCTCTTTGACGGAAGATATTGTAATGCCTTGAGCTCGAACTGGAAAGCATCGGTCCGAGCTCTCTCCGATAGAATGAGCCAAAAATTCGATCCAAGAGATTGAAGCGCTTTGTGCTATTGAGCTTCCGATATGCCAAGTCCTATCCCGAGATCAGGGAAACTCGTAATATGCCCAATGAGGGGAGCTGGAACAGATACTTGCTTGAAATCTCTCGAACTAAGTTCCATCATCCGTTTGTAAGCAATCATCGACTTCGAAACCATTGAACTCGGCATCACTTTCCAGCAGCAAGCCGAAGCTGTTTTGAGAATACTGGAAATGACGTGGATAGCTGCTAGGCATCCTGCTAACATGAAATAGTGTAACATGTGTGTTTACAGGTGTCCTGTATCACTCATGGCCCAAAGAGACTTCCATACTCTCGGTTGGAGGTTCGAATCTACCATCCGACTCAACGAGATTGTCTGCTTCCTACCAAGAATTATATTGCGTCTTTCGATTTCACCCCGAAGTGACACAACACACACACAAACGATGAATGAAGTCAGGACCGCTCCTTTGAAGCAACTGGAGATTATCAACTTCACATGTGCCATTGGAGTTGTAGTACCGGACTCGAATATGGCTTCAGCGGAGAGGTACTGTAAGGCGGAGTTAGGAAGAGCGAGAGCACAACCTACCTACTTTTCCAGTAGCACGACGAAATGGACGATTTCTCTAGTATTTAACAAGTTGAAGCTTCGAGGGGCGATGGAATTATAGGTCAGCGGCTTCCAAGATGGGAAAGAAGAAGCCTTCTCCTTTACTCTAAACTATACAAAGGGTAATTAGAAAAGTTTGTATGCCATATTATAATTCGATTTGGGGGCAGTTCTACTGCTGAACTTCACTCATGTGGCTTTGAATGAATCAACCTTGGATCCTGACTGCATGCTACCGATACTTCTTGGACTGAATTGCTGTGTCTCATACTCACGCTTCACTACAGTAGATACGGCTACATAAGATTAGACGAAAGATCTCCAAATGGAATTCAGAACATTCTCCGAAGTCCCGTCAGAAAGATGAGTAAACTTCATGAGAGTATACACCTATTGAACATACAGTTTATCAGAAAGCTAGCCTACACCAGCTCATCTCTCACACAGATTAAATTCATCCAGAAGTCCAAACTCTCTACGTAGGTAGGAAATGATACGTAGGAATTCGAGGTGACGGTAGGATGCTTCCTTACGCGGTCGACGATACGTCGGCCAAGATTAAATGCACTGCCCAAGGAGGAGTAGCTCCTTATGCGTTGTTTACTTTTCCTAAGAAGGAAATACAGACCAAAACAACACCACGATCAAAACAGATCCTCTTGCTTGATCAAGCTTAAGGTAGGCGTTCAGCCAGGGCTCTCTATGCTAGTGCCATGCGAATAATTACCGCCTGTACCCATGTAAGAGTTGATTGGGAATCCCGCTCATCCAAGATGAGTGTATGTCAAACAGAGAGATCGTAGCAGAAAACGGCCTTGAGGAAGATCGGCACAATGTTTCTTCTCGTAGAAGGCCAGAAGCCAATTGACACTTTCCATGGATATATATTTTAACCTATGAGAGGCTACTACATTCATGCCGAATGGATATCTCACAGATCAACGTGGCAAGTACCGACATTAACCTTCTCAGCTCATGAGAACGTGGGAAATCATATGCTGCAATAGACCGAGCATTATTTCAGTCCGATGAAGCAGGTAACGGATTATTCAGCTTCGTTATCTTGTAGGGCTTAAGCAATGACAACCAAGTGTGGTGAGAAGGAAAACAATGGTAGACTTGATTCTGCATCACAGATTAAGTTTAATGAACGAAAGGAGATAATGTACTCTAGAAGTTTGAAGAGATTGACTCGTCAATGGAGGTTCTCACGTCGGAGTGAGATTTCTTGGTAGCCTATTTGCTGCTATGCGGCTCATACAACGATTCCCCCCCACAAAAGCAATATGTCCACGTATAATGCTCCTTGAAATAGCCGACAGTAGCCACCAAGCCACTGTCAATATTTAGTAACCGAAGGAGAGGGGTTCACACCCAAGTATTAACCCCCTCTACGATCGTCTTCATCTTTTCGATGACAGGCAAATCGTATCTTAGATGCCCCAGAAACATCCCCACAATGCATGTTGCACCGGAGTTTAGGTTAGTAAGCCATGTGCATTTTCCAGCAGAACGGACTCACACCATGCTGAACTCACGCCATATTTCGTCGTGGAGATTTGAGTCCTTCATCGATAAATACTTCACGTTCTGTGAAGTGCTCCGAACGCCCCGCCGACAAGGTAATCTTAGTATAGCGGCCAGGAGAATGCAGACTCCCACCCTTGAATCGAATTTGGCGGCCAATCTTCCCATAACTCGACCAATGAGTCGGTAGATCTACTCGACCAGATGTGTGATGACGGATGTGTGTATCGCTTCCATTTCCGGCAACGCAGAAATCAGAGCTATAAAATCATATACAGTCTCGATATCCTTCAAGGCGCTCCTTCAATGTTTAAATCACTCTTCAATCCCATCACCGTGAGCAAACCTCAATACGGCCCTTACATATTGCGAGCAAACCTCAGGACGCCCTCACAAACTACGGCTAAAAATTATAACGATTAGCCATATTAGGTATGGACGGAAGCTCTGGTCCGATGGTTCCCATTTCAGTCTTCCAAGAGGCACCCACTCATGCTGCCTCCATGACATTCGACAATATGGATCAATTTCTCAACGCACAATCATCTACCATGGTCTTCCCCCAGAGAAATATCAGTGACGACAATCAAAGCCAGGACTTGGTCTTTCTCGATCTCCAGGTAGGTCCAGACAGTCGTCTCTCTTTTCCATAAATCAAGATAGACTATATTTTCTTCTGCAAATATATGTTCCCTTCCAGTTTGTTGGCATTGTGAGCTCACCATAAAAGACGCATGACTTCACTATGAAGCGGCAGCACTATATGCCAGAATGGTACCCAGACTTTAACTCGGGAGACCTCACAGCTGAGGCAGATGGGGACGTTTCACCGCAACAACCGTGGCGTGAATGTTCAAACGTCACTACACCAGACGACAAGTCTTCTTCAACCGATACGAGCACGTCAACTCCTAAGAGCTATGTCGGTATGACACCATCAAAAGTGGTCAGTCTAAATTTGACAGTTTTCAAGTATCTCAATGGAACGTGAGGTTGACATATCCACCTAGATAAAACGACGAGCTCAGAACAGACTTTGCCAGTATGCGATTTCTTTTTCGTTCATCGACTAAGTGTTTTTGGAAGCATATACAGAGCTGATTGCCGTAACATTCACAAAGTCCATAATGCCAGCTCCCGAAACAGGCCAGCTCTCATGTTTTTCTCGAAGTAAAGTGCTGATCTACGGTAGGCAGGCTTTCCGAGAACGACAGGCCAGGAGAGTTGGAGATCTGTTGCGTCGCCTACAAGAGCAGACTGCAAAGTCGGAAGCCCTCGAAAGAAAGTGCGAGGAGCTGATACGTCGCGAAGGAGACCTTTTGAGATGCCTCACACAGCCTCGATTATGAAATTTTCCTTTTCACGGGGCTTATGGATTGGCTAGTATGCCCCAGCTTCATGGCGTTTGTCGACAGATTCCATGTGGAATTGTAGGAATTTCAATGGGATGACAAGGGTTGTTATGATTGGAGCTATAAGGGGCGTTCCTTCATGTAGCTTATCCCCACGCAACTACATATTCACCGCGGGTGCTTAAAAGTTTTTCAATCAAATTGTTCATCACTGTTGGGGACTGTGAAGAAGACTTATACGTCCCTCGGTGTTTACCTAATTTTCCCACCACCATATTCAATATCACTGAACATACTCACTTGTCACCTATTAGACTATACATTTTTTCACCACATTCAAAGTGCTGCTTGCACGAATCGCCACTTCACTTGGTAGATGTGCATTAGCTTTCCCAATGCTAGGTGGACCCAGGTTTGACACCTCGAAAGCTGGGGGGATCGCAAAACCCTGAACCATTGCCTACCCATGCACCGTACAGAACCGAGTGAGACGCTTTGAGTAAGCTGAGCCGCTGTGAGTAAGCTCACAACCACCTTGCTCGTACAGTCCACAACACCCTACACTCCAGTGGTAGGAAACCAGGCGTCCCCTCTTCGAGCTCACCCGAAAGTAAAATTGATGATGTCCAGAGCGTTTCCTACTATTTGAATAGCTCTGCGAACATGGTGTGTATGAAACAAGGGCCATTGGAGTCAGTTTGGAAAGACTGTGCCATTTGTTGCCCCACTTTCTCCGCTGAGTGGCTCTCGAAGAGCAAGTGCTTAGTTTGCGCCCAATGGTCGGCGATTCGGATACTTTATATTATACATTTCTGAGGCGTGAACTTTTTGAACTTGCAGGTGATAATATCACGGAGAATATCCACACTCTCAATCGCTCGAGGTTTAGGGTCACTTAAGTTAAAAACGAACTACCCTATTAGGTAGTTATCCCTCGGCCCCATTGCTACCATTTGGTGCAGAGGGAGGACGAAAGTAATTACGTATCAGAGAGAACTAGAAGCGGCGTGATATTAACACCTTTCTATCCAGATAAGTTTTACTTGCATTGTAAGAAGTTTACAGCCTGCGCCCCGGCTTGATGGCGTTTCAAGGAGAACTGACATCTCTAGCGAGAGTCTTGCCTTGCCCCCTCTCTCATCTGCATCATTACAGCCGATCATAATCATAATTTACGAGGCGCCGCTTGCTGATGGAAACAAAAAGTACAAAGAATGGGGAAAGACAAAGAAGAAGAGTAAGTTCACTGCAAAAAACATGTCCAAAAAAAACATACAACAGTAGGAATTCGCTGATCGTCACCGACTCAACTACTAATCTACCGATCTGAGGCTTATGTATGGCAGAGCGGACGGGATGCCCAGTGCTCCTCAGTCTATGGTCGTATGTGGAAGCAAGTTGTTGTAATTTGGGTGTTATAGCTGCATACTAGAGAGAGGCGTAGACTCGAGTGGAGATGCTGAAGATTTGTAGACATAGAAGCGAGATATGAAATGAGTAGCAGAAGAAAGTAACCGGTAAGACATTTCAAGATCACAAAATTTGACTACGTTCCTTACAGGCTATGGTCATGAATATTGCTGTTTAGTTTGGATGATCAATTGTCCGAAAGAAAAAGAACGAGGTGGGAGTTCACCTGGTCTGACATGGCTGGTGTTCGGTGGTGTGGTAGATGATTGCTCCAAAAATTCGGAAAACTTCCTATCTAAGTCAGCACGTCTTGTTACTTGCGTTTTTGATAAACATATTTATAGTAACGCAGAGTAAAGGGCAGATATCGGTACCGCTCCCAGGTCTGCGTTTCTTGCCTGATTGATCTACCATTGGACCAGAAACGCTGCAAACGCTCAAGTAATTCAAGCTGCATTTTTGACTTCTGGGATGGAGAGATTATTTGAAGGCATTCATCAATAGAAATCCGAGTACCACAAGATGAAGGAAGTGTCTTGTGTACGAGTATCCTATGGCGTGGCCAAAGGCAGAGATCATATGTGTAGGCTGTACCTCGGAACACAAGGACCAATCACTGGTAGCGCACGTGCTAGCTACTATCTGGAGCTCAACGAGGAATACGAAATGTAATCAGCGATCATGTTTACATAAACGTCGGGATTGTTCTGACCAATTGGAAAAGGACTGGATCATTGAGGCAGAGAGGAGCAAATATCAAGGAAGTGGACCTCAATTCAGGGGCAGCGCTAGCTTGCTTCCGAAGGATCGGGTAACGCTAAGGGAGTGAGCCCCTGTTTCTTGACCATGCTCGAGATGCTTGCACGGTCTGTCTCGAGCCTCTCTCTCTTTTGTCATCTTTCACGTGGATCTCGAGACTTATCATCATCATTCGTAGCAACGATGAGCATTATCGCGAGATAGTTATCATCGTACAACGATGCTGGTAGATATCTGCAGCTATTTGCGGTAAGTCGCCTCTCGATCTCCCAGCGTCCAAGGGATTATTTCAAAGTCGTTTGCTTGCTTTTTCTATCGTTCCACCAAAAAGTGCGGGCTCGATATCATGTCTCACACAAACCACCACCACCTCTCCCGGTCCCCTTGCATTATCTGTCACACCTCTCGCCGCTTGAAGGACGAAAGCTGGATGTCCAGTACTACGGAGGACTGTTGGCTGGGATGAGCCTCCGCGGCCAGGCCAAATCCACACCTCAGGCCATGTGACCAGTAGTCACTGGACTTCGTGAGTGGCTCGCGTAGAGTCTTTATAGTGCCGGCGCGTCTCCCCGATGCCTACAGCATTCAGGCCGCGTTTTATCTGGTAGGCATCCTTGGACATGGCTGCATAGATATGTATATATATATATGAACCTGCTGCCCTCCTTTTCACTCTCTCATCCTCTCCATTTTTCATGCCTCATTTTTCGACCACATCGACATATAATCCGGCCATTTCGACAACAACTCGCCTCGACGCCCTCGAATGATATTAATGAACCACTTGATCCGCATTTCGACATTCGACATAAAACCACTCGCCGAAAATGTTCAGCAAGGAGAGCTTTTCAAAGAGTCGGCGATCAAAGGGCAAGTCATCGTTTCGAGAACATGCAGTGTCCAAGAATCGCCACGAGCGATCGGTGCGAAAACTTCCCACCGATGCCGAAGCAAATCCCCTCGGAAGGTCAGTCCTCCATCTCCTGATCGATCTTCAAAATTGTACGATCGCTAACAATTACTTGCAGCACATTGACTTCCTCAATAATCACCCTCGTAGTCGGTCGCGAGCAACGACTCTTCGCCGCGCACGAAGACGTTCTCTGCCATTCGCCCTTCTTCCAAGCAGCCTGCAGAGGACAATTCATGGAAGCCACTACCAAACGAATCTCCCTCCCCGACGAAGAACCCGAAATCTTTTCCTCCGTCCTCGAATATCTGTACAAAGGCGATTATTATCCACGGCTGGTCCATAATAAGCGGAGAAACTCGTGGGAGATTGAGACTGGGACCGGTGGAACGGGAAGCGTTGAGTCAACGGTTTATCATCATGGCGTTGATGGTGAGCTATTGAAGGACACAGTTATTTATTGCACGGCGGAGAAATATGGGTTAGAGGAATTGAAACGTGTTGCATTGAGAAAGCAGGGTTTGCGTATGTCTCCTTTCCGTTTCTTGCTCCCTTCTATATCCACACTCGCAGATTCTAATGTCTATTGCGAACAGAATCAGGTATTCAATGCAGCACTATTCTCTCCTCCGCCCGCTACGCCTACGCCAACACACCGGATACGGACTCGAAACTTCGAGCCCATTACCTCGCCCTTATAATCCGCAGCCGAAGCACATTCAAGCGCAGCGGGACTATGCAGCTAGAAATGCAAGCTGGAGGCAGCCAGCTATTCTTTGATCTATTCGTTGCGTTGTGCAATCATGTGGACGATGTTGCAAGCGTTGCGTAAGTCTTCTACCCTGTCGCTTTCTCATCCCTCCATCCACCACTCGCCCGTTTCGCCTCTCCTATTTCTCCCGGACACAAAACTAATACGTTGGTGAACAGAGGATCTCCACGCAGCGTACGAACTCATCACTGAACGCCTTCCACGGATACGAGACCTTGCCGCTGGGCAACCATTCAATTCTACACTCTCTTTGACATACTTTGGGCATATTTTGGCATTTGCCTTCGATACCAGGCGTCACGGATGGGATAATCATGTACACTACTCTTCTTACAGCTCACTATGGTGCATGCTTTGGAAGAACCATGCTCTGCTTCCCCTTCCTGTTTTATTCCTTGCTTCCACCAGCGACCCTCCTCTTGCGATGGTTGAGAAGATGATATAAAATGATGGCTATGTATGCTGTGTAGATTCGGATTTGATGTATTGCATTCTAGTGTTTTCGACCATTGTCTTTAAGGTCTACTTGCTACTTTAGAAGCAGAGAATGTAAAGGAAAGGAGCGAGCGAACCGAAGCAGGTCTTTTCTTAAGAGCATGAATCATAGAATATTCCCCCCAATATCAACTCTGATAGGGACGATTCACCCGTCTCCAACTCTATATCTGATAACTTGATCACGCTCCGTCGAATCTCGCAACTGCAAGATCCAACGTTAGAGGGCAGACTTGCCACAGTCACGCACCTGCCTCCCTGTGTGAAAACAGCATCTTCATGAAACTGACCTAGCCCATTCGCCTCAGATAGGGGCTTCTCTCCTCACAACCAGTTTTATAGAGCGTGTGAGAAATCACTATCAGTTTAAGTGCTTGCATTAGCTCGACTGCTATCTGAGCACCCAGACCCTCAACCCTCCCGATTCCCTGCACGCACCCAAAAAGAACTTTTTCCTCCGACTGATTCGTCAATGGCATGCTGTGATCCCTACCTGGGGGGCCTAGCGTGTGTGAGTCACGGGTTGGAGTGGTGCTGCTTTATGCGCGGTGGTAGGGCGGACGAGGCGATAGACGAGGTGTGTGGAAGGGTGTGTGAATGGTTGTGAGAAACTTGTGATGCTGACCTGTGCTATGACTGACTAAATGGCTGGCTGGCTACATACGGTCACCGAGCTACTCTGTGACTCGGAGTGTGATTTTCGCCTACATGGCAAGGTGCAAGATCGTCTGGAGGATTTGGGAAGCGGATGGACAGTTTCGGAGCGGAGAGGGGGTGTCCAAATATGGTTCGCCAGGCAACGCCAGGCTGCGCACCCCTGAGACCTCGATCAAGTCCAAGCCCCCTAGCCAAAGCGACAACGACAGCTCAAACGCCAGTACCGGGGAACGCTCCCTTCTTGTTCAGTACTACCTTGCCAGCTTCCCGGCTTATGTATCCCTTCATAAAATTCTGCCGTACACCATCAGCTTTATTCTCGACTCACAAAAATTAAGCACTGCAGTCTGACCCCACCATCCCGAGATCGTCCGTGTAATTGGCCGGTGGCAAAATAAAAGGCAGCACAGAGGAAGGCAACAGCTGGGGTTACGACGATGAAATGGACGGAAAGGACGCACCTTGTAAATCATATTCGCAAGCAGGCATTCAACCTCGTCATCGTCCATGATTTCTTTGCTGCCCATACTAATCGCAGCGCCGAAATCTGCTATCTTGATCCGAGTCATTCGTACGGGTGGTGCACCATCTTTGCTCTCTTCGAATCCGGATGCGAGGAAGACTTTACGGAGGAGGTTGCGAAGAGCGATGTCTCGGCCGCGTTCGAGAGTCAGGTAGATGCGGCGTTTGACGAACTCGTCTTCGCCTGCAGCTAATGCGGCGTCGAAGCCGGCTAGGTCGCCTTTCTTGATGCAGCGCGATAGTGGAAGGAAGAGGTCTTGAAGGCGCGGATAGGGTGAAAGTAAGGTGAGAGTGGGCAGTGTGTGGGTTGTCAACAGGTGGCAGGGAATTAGGTAGGTGAGAATGAGTCTGTGAATGGTTAGCTCGGTCCTCAGTGAGATGGGGATTTGCTGATTGCGAATCAGAAAGCCATGCTAGTGATGTCAAACTAACTCTATATTTCTTGTCGCGTCCTTATGGCAAAGGTTCCATGCTTCGGTGAGATTCTTTTCTGACTAAACGAGAAACCGATCAGTCTCAGCATGGTCACAAGATGAAAAGGGAGCATACCTCGACGTAATTTTCGTCCAAGAAGTATATGACTCCAACGTAGTATTTGAACGTCACCCGGTGAGCCATAGGGAAGGCATCGAGGGTTGGCATGTCACCTCGATAAGCCTGGATTGCTTTGAGGATATTCTTCGACAAGCTGATTGAACTCAATTTGAAATAGGTTTTAAACAACAAATTAATGATGTAGTAAATGCCCCATTTCCTCGAATCCTCAAGCGGAGCTCTGTCAAACAATAAGTCCAGGTAGCATCAGCCATCTTGGGTATTCGCACCTATCAGCTAGACAAATCTGGAATATTCGGTTAAGCTGTCGCGCTGCATCCTCGAGCTTCTCGTTCTTTTCTGCCTCAGGGTTAGATTCATCTTGAAAGTCTTTGATTGACGCCGTGTTTATTCCCGTGGCTTCGTCTGCCTTGATGGCGAATATTCTCATATATTTGCCTGCCACGTAAAGACATGGCACTGTCCAGGCTTCAAATCCGCAATTCGTGTAACCACGAATGATTTGATTTGTCATTTCTTTCCATGCTTCGTAAACTTTTGTCCATGCTGTCTATTGTTCTAGTCAGCATTGAAGAACAATAAAAAGCATTGAAGTAGGATACGAGTTGTTGACACAGGACGTTGAATGTCACGTGTACACTACTCTGAAATGCAGGCGAATAAAATCCAAAAATTCAGTACGAGTAGCATGTAATATTCAAGCCCACGGCTCAATGAAAAGTATTGGGGTACCTTCGCACCAGATTTCGAAGCAGTCTCCGCGTTCAATATTTCGCCAACGGCCTTCCAGTATGCAAAATAAACTTCAACCCAGCCATTTCCCTCATCTTGTGGGAGCTTGAATGGCATTGAATTATCGTAAAGAAGTTGATATTTGAAGTCCGTCTTGGCGCTTGCATGATTTGTGCTTCGAAAGAAGGCACGAATTCTGTTAGGGTCTGATAACGGCGGGATTGGAGACAGTGTCATGGAGAGATCGTAGCCATGGCCTTCGCCATAAGCCTTCTTGAAATCTTGGAAGATGGGATCCATCGCGAATGATTTCGAGTCCAGACTTCGCGAGTGGCCCGTTCTTAATCAAGACAGACTTCAAACCTCGGATGACTTTCAAGAGCTTAAGTCCTTAAGTTGTGAGATAGGTTAGGTGGCGGGAGGGGGATGAGGTTTCAAAGCCAAGTGCTTAGCCTGAACACGGGCATGCGATGTTCAGTGAAGAATTTTGAAATTGAATAACAAGAAAACGAAGTGGAAACAAATCACTCAAACGGCGCTTAACATAAACATCGCGTTTACTAACAACTTTGGTGTTTCCTTCCAAGAGCCGCGATGGAAAATCAGCCTATTCCTAATCGGGTGCTAGCGCATCTAAGTCTCGCTTAGATTCACACAACAAATTTCGCACAGGAAATCAACCTCAACTGTAGCGACACAAACATCGACCAACGGCCAACTATCACAGTGAGTATCATTGCACCGGCATACATCGATTGATTACTTACTGAGATTACGAAGATGGGTAAGCTCTAGATTCCTCTCATATTCCCGCCCCTCCAGAAGACAAACTCTTGCGACGACGAAAATTACGACGACTACTGCGATTCGAGCTCAAACCTTTCGAAGATGAGCACCAACAGATGGAGATGATGTGCAGTGTGGCAGATCTTACGCTATTATTAAACCGATAGTTGGTTGAGGGATAGCAACTTCTTTGCAGGATTTGGGCGACGACGCGTTGGGCGACGAAGAATGAGTTGGAAAATATTTGTTGGAGGGAGAGTTCGAGTTGATCGGAAGAGAGCCACCATCCATAACGCCAGCTGCGATATACATACCGTCCAATCTCGTCCACAGGTCCAATACCTCCACCAGGCTGTGGATTGGACGACTGCATCACGCCTGATTACTGCACTGATAATTTCGGGACACACAGTCTGGAAATCGAAGCTGACTTGATCAATTAGGTCGTCTTACGGAATACCAGGTCATTGGCCGCCATCTGCCAAGTGAGGCAAACCCAGCACCCAAGCTGTACCGAATGAGAATATTTGCACCAAATACTGTTGTTGCAAAGTCTCGTTTCTGGTACTTTTTGATGAAATTGCGAAAGGTCAAGAAGGCGAATGGCGAGATTGTCTCCCTCAACGTGGTGGGTAGCTTTCAAATCTTGAGCAACAACAGTTGCTGATTGCAGTATCACAGATCCACGAGAAGCGCCCCATGAAGGTCAAGAACTTCGGCATCTGGATCCGATACGATTCCCGCTCCGGCACCCACAATATGTACAAGGAATACCGTGAGATGTCAAGAACCGATGCTGTTGAGGCTTTGTACCAAGACATGGCTGCCCGACATCGATCCCGCTTTCGTTCGATCCACGTACGTATTTCAAACTTGTGTCGGTGAGCTTCCTGCTAATCAGGCATGCATAGATCCTCAAGGTCGTCGAACTCGAGAAGACTGAAGACGTCAAGCGCCCCTATATCAAGCAACTCCTCACCAAGGACCTCAAATTCCCCCTTCCTCACCGTGTTTCCAAGGCTGCCGGAACCAAGCTGTTCGTTGGAAAGCGACCATCAACTTTCTACTGAGTGTTCTGGGAGTAAAGTTTCGAGTTTGGAGCGGAAATCAGGGTTGTGATATTGCATAAAGGTTGTTCTTTAGCCTTGGCTCATGAGAGAGCCGGATCACGAATTGCGAATGCATAAATCAAAACAATTCCACAGAACTTGTGCCATTAATGGCTTGTAACATGTGCAAGAAGAGTGATGTATGCTGCAGGGCACGTCATAGTGCTTGAAGTGTAACAGGCGAATCCGATGCTACGACTCTGGAGTCGCGGACTTTCGTGTTTTATCCAAAACTGCCGATACACCTTCCGACATCATAAATAGAAAACTTCGACGAATTACCCTTTAAGTATTTTGAAAGACCTGGTATACTAATCATACGCGCAACTTTGGTGTGTTTTCGTGACACCTCTGCTAGTTAACTAATTGTGACGTGACTCTATTTAAACAACTTCCGATTTTCTACCGTACCGCTGTGAAGCGCGTCAGCGAACATCAGGTTTACTGAGAAGTTGTTTTGGATTCATACCAGGACGATCTTACTTCTCACAACTCCGTCCTCCGCCACCCTTACCTTCACCCCACACCCCGCACTCGGGGCCGATGTTCAGAGATCATGGACCTGAACCAACTTATAAAAGACGCAGTAGATAAGAGGCGAAGAGAAGCAAAGCCGGAAGTATCTTTATATGTTCAACTCGAGCTGCCAGTAAAGGACGTCCCAGAAGATATCCAGCTGCAACAGATACCCAGTCGCTCTCCAGAGCAAGATCAGCATGGATTTGCAGACAACTCCGACGATCAAGCTCGAAGGAAATCGAGGATAATCAAACTCAAGATACCTGGCGAGAAGTTGCAAGCGATTCTGCATCCTGCCCCTCATCTTCAAAAACAGCCTGCTACCAAGATGTATGTCAGCGGCCTGGTCGCAAATAAGCGGGAGCTGGCTGGTAAGTACTGTCTTGTGCACAATTTGAGAACACCGATATTGACATCTCTTCGAAGTTGAGGATGGCAAAGAAATTCCTGCCAATAGCGCACACACTCAGTTGAAACCCCCGCCGAAGAAATTAAAGTTCTCGTCCGGTAGTGGCACATCTCCACAACTCGCCTCGAAATCAGAATCAGATAAGGAGAACAAGGTTACCTCGATAGCAAGATCCAGAACCAATACAAAGGGTGAATCAAAGAGGGGCGAGTCTGAACAGCAGACGACGATTGAGGCAAGAAGGAATCCTCCGGAGTGGTATGCGGATGTCGATACCAAGCAAAAGCCAATCCGAGGTGATCTTCAGCTGATAGTCCATGTCAAGACTCTAATTACAAACTGCTTTGCTGCTGTCAAAGACCAAAACAACGCCGAGGGCCGCTTTGAGCAACTACGGGATAAGATACACGAAATGGAATTCTATCCAATTCTCAGTCAGCTGTTAGTCAAGAAATCCAGGGTTCTTGAGCCAGAAGGACTTTTGCAGATCTTCGATGGCCCTGGTCAGACTATATTCCCTTGGGATATCAAGTCGGATGCCGAGTACCTGTGGCGACGCTGGATGGCTGGCGAAATTGATTGTGACCTAATGCGAGGAATTGAGACATCGAAAGGCGTCAATCGTCCGTTGTACAAGCTGAAGACAACATATGCCCAAAAGAAGAGGTCTTCTAATGTCGTTGGTGATAATGGCCTTATGAACGGTCAATGGTGGCCGAATCGAATATGTGCTTGGCGTGACGGTGCTCATGGGGAGCAAGAAGCCGGTATCCAGTACGTATAGTCCCATACTTCTCCAGAGTTGAGAAGTTATCCCCAAAATCCGGAACCTCTTCCCAAATTCTGGGAGCCACTCTTGCTGATTATATCTTAGTGGCCAAACTGGAAGAGGCGCCTTCTCCATCGTCGCTTCTAGTGCTGGATATGACGATAAAGACAACGGAGAGGTATTTCTTGTCTTTGAACGCGTTCCACCGTCGAATGACTGACTTGGGATAGGTGATCGAATACTGCGGCACCAAGAGTAGCGACGCTACACCCACCAAAAGCACCTCGTTGATGCTCGATTCCCTAGCAAAGGAACAACCTGTGCGCGTACTTCGTGCTGCCAACAAAAAGTCCAAGTACGCCCCCGAAGAAGGTATTCGTTACGATGGTCTATATCAGGTCACAACCAAGGAGATCCTTAATCCAGAAAATGCTATGTTGCGTTTTACTCTGAAGCGGATGCAACATCAAGATCCTATCCGCTGGTCAGGAATTGAGAAACGGCCAACGAGGCAAGAACTGAGGGAGCGAATGATAACTCGAAGACTATTCCAATGATTCTTTAAGTTCTGAGTGATTAGGAAAGTTTTTACTGATTGGCTTTGCGATGTAGACTAAAAAAATACCCCAGCGAATGCGCGTAATTGCGTTGATCATTCATCAATAGACATAATGCAATGCTTATGATTATTTGCTTGTGATGAGTGACGACCAATTCCCCTTTTAGAGAGATCTACGTTTCATTGCCTTGGTTCTTTAATGGAGACGCTTATTGCATGAGGAACCTCTTGGGTTCGACGAGGCATATATAAAAATAATAATACTTGTTGATGGCGCTTATAGTCAACTTCTGAGCTTTCGAATCCGAATCTTCAATGCTATCCCATTGAGAAATGGCTCTCGTAATCCACTTCACTCAGACTCTATGGAAGGATTACTGTGATACGTCATTGCACTCTCTTTCGTAAATACTCGGAAGGAATCCCGTCAGTGAAGAAATCGAAACCGCAAGGAGCGGAAGCTGTCCGGACCTGGTTACTTGCTTTCGATTGGTGGAAAATCTCATAAACGTGTTTCTTAGAGTAGCAAGAGAAATACCAGATCCTTGTCCTCGAAAGTTCTTCGATCCTCAACTCATCGCCTTAGTGACCATCTGCGTCATACCCTCTCGTAATCCTACAATATCAATAGAAATCTCCGAGTTACAACCGACGGCCGGCGTTGTGGAGAAGGAGGGTCCCTGGACGAGACACTCCAATCATGGTTGAAGCCTGTGCTCCTACAGCATGGCTCTATTTCAGACCCATGCAGCGATCATGAGTCCAGACAGCTTCTAGCGCCCTTCGATGCATACTCGTAACTCGGCTCTTACGGAGTACGGTACTGGAGTAAATAAACATGACCCGATCTCGCAACACTCTGCTTGATGTTCGGCAGTGATTCGTGAACAACACGTACTGAAAGCCTTTGGTTGGAGGAGAAAATTAGAATGTCTTTCCTTGTATTCACTCTTTCAAGGAACGTCTCTTCTGTCGGCTGCCCTCGGTCAAAACAAATCAAGAGGAGGGACTTCTCGGCATGAGGGTCTGCTCCCATATGACCTACCCCCTTGCCAGACGGCCATTCTTTCCACGCTCTGCCATGTGGCATCCCTGTGCCCTTTGAGCTGGCGTCGTCCTTGATAGAACTGAAGCCGGTAGGCTCCATGCGAGATATCGGATCCTGGCTTCAAAGCTATGGTTAGGAAACATATCTTCTGTGGATAAAAGGACCATACCTCCCCAGATAATTCCCGATATCCACAGTCGGCAAGTCTTGAACTCAACCCAGCTCCTAAAATCCACTCACTCCCAATACGAAAGGATGCCTATGATGAGCTACTCGCGGGAATCACGAAGCCAAACCATGACATTGCCTGCACCCTTGCTGTTGACAAACTCGGGCTACATCTCAGATGACTCGTTGACCGCGCAAGAACTACCATTTTCTTCTGATGTGAGCCTTCAGGAACGATCAACTTCGATGTCTGAGACTGATACCTGACAGACTTATTTGGACCCCACACTCTCCTTCTGCCTCCAAGGAGACTGGATCAAATCGAGTTCTAGCCCACCAACACCGTCCTCATTACAGGACTCATTTGCCTCGTCTTCAGACTCGAGCATGTTTTCTCCATCAACGCTCTATTTGCCCAGCTACGCCCGAGCACCATCCCCAACATCACAAGCGACCCCACAACCAGCTAACTTTATATCTGCTGCGGAGAAACTGGCTCATCAAACGTCTGTTCGTGGCCCATCTATTTTCAGCAGGCTCGAGAAACGTTGTACTGATTGCTTTTACAGAGACGCCGAGCACAGAATCGTGAATCGCAACGAGCTTTTCGGGAACGAAAGAACAATCAAATTGCGGAGCTAGAAGGAAAACTTGCCGATTTGCAAGAACGATATGAGAAGCTGCAACTTCATTTTGTTGAGCTGAGTGGGAGGCTTGTGGGGTCGGCTGCTGGGAATAATGATCATTAAAGTACATTCTAACGAGCAGGATACTTCAAAGGTGGAGTTTGGATAAAGGTGTCGTTTGTCATTAATTTGTGTGGCGTTCGCTCTGTCGGATAAGACGAGCGCACGATTATACATTACGTTTTGGTGTTTTGGTGTTTTTCGGATGGAGATAGGGCTCGAAATAACGTAAGGAAATAAAAAGAGATACTCAGAAGATTGCGGGTTGACCTGGAAGAGAAATACCTAGATTTTAAGCGATACACTTGCATTTCACTGCTGCTTTTACAACTATGTAAAACCAGACACCCTTTATTCCTTGAATGTGTATATGGCACGAAATGACTCAAACGGCTGGTGCTGTATTCTCGGCTTCAGAACTAATGATTTCGGATTGTCCAGCATCAACCAAGAAGTGGGACTAGTATTCTAATCTCTCAAATGACTAGATCGATCCGATATACCCCGAGCCATGATGTAGTCAGTGTTGTGTTATGTTAATACTAATACCTCTAGTTGAGGTTGAGGGGAATGATCACATAGTATATCTGAGCTGTGTGATTGTCTTACTAATACAATATTAAAAGGAATACGACTTAGCTTGTGGTGACGAACTGTGTGTCTTATCTCTAATAGACTAGGTTGGCTTGATAAATAGTTACCACTTATCAAATACTATAATGCTTCAGTCTGGGCATAAGGAATTTGTATTTGAGAATAGCAGCAGGTTATCATCCCCGAATCCTCCACTGAATTAAATCTGCATTCATTCGGAAAGGTGAGGGGAGCTGCTTTACGAGTTAGGTTGGGTGAGGTGAGGTGAGTAAAGGTGAGGCAGAGGGTTCAACAGGGCGAGCAACAGGCCAGGCAGGGCAAATTGTATGAGGCAGGGGTTCGGTTTCGAGCAGCTATACTTGCCAACAGAGCTAATTATAGAAAGAGTCCAAGGATTCCAACGTCATGGTGGTCAATTTCATACTCCTTGCCGAATCCTAGCTGGAGAATTCATGCAGACAGCAAAAGTAAGGCAGAATCAGCCTGGTATGAGGCAAAATCGAAGCAATAGAAGTTTTAAACGCCAACCCTCCCTATAGTCTCCTACAAAAAGCTTGTCCTATAGCCAACCTACCGCGCATGTGATCTTCACCAGTCTTGAATCCCCACCACCTTATCCTGATCCCGTCGACAACCCTCAATACCTTTCGTCTACGTTAACCATCCTTTGTTGCATCGTAATTTGAATGATCATGTCTAGGGCCTCCTCATGATACAGACTGTCATCCCTAACGGGATGTCTCTTTCCCACCTTGCTCGCTTTTTCTAGATCAAAAGCGGAACCTGAATAGTAACAGAGTACTGGAAACATAATAATACAGCCGGAGAATCCTGTCATATATCAAATGGCCAGATCATCCTCAGATCCCTTTCGTCTTTTATGGGTTCATCGTCGTCAGGATTCTCGTTAGTCAATACAGCTTGCAACATCCCATCGAACACCTCCCTGTGGGCCAACTCCGTCGCTTCCCAGTCCTCTGGCGGGACCCATCCATCGGATGCAGTATTAAGCAAGCTTGACAGGTTATTCCTCAGATCATGTGCTGCCTCAAACGTTCTGTATTCCTTCTTATGAATCGCTAATTCTTCGGGCGTGGGTATGGGAAATGGACACGAGCCCGCGAGACCTAGCTCCTTCCAACGCTGCGAAGTTTCGATTAGCTCATGGCGAAAAGCTACGGCACCATCCCTCCACGTCCTGTAGCAATAACGAAACGGCCGAAACAGGGCTTCGTCCATCAATCTAGGACCAGACAGCTTCGGGACGAGGAATTGAGTACAAACATCAAATGCCTTCGCGCACCGCTCACTATTAGGCTCATGTTGATTCTCGAGCGATGGGTGAGCAACAAGGCTTGCAAAGTCTGGTACCTCGTCTGCATACCAGAACGCTGGCTCAATACTAGATGATTGCCAATCGATGATACCTGTAATGACAGCAGGGTCGTCTTCCGAAACGAATATGTTTCTTTTGTATAGATCAGGGTGGAACAACGTTGGCACAGCAGCGTCTAGGATCCGAGAGTCTCCGGACATTTTCTTTATAACAGCGCGTCCGGATTCCAAGAGGCGAAGGTGCGCCTCAACGGATCCGTGATAGTGCCGCCGATTGTGAAGCAAAGGATCGACCGGTGGAAACCTAGAAAGACCGGTATCAATGAGGCCGTCACAATATGCTGCAAGATCGGGCCCTGTGGTGTGTAAGTGGTTTGTTGTGCCGAAGCAGACAACGGTCACGGAAACTTACATGGCCCCTGGTTGGGTTTTGTGTTGTTGTAATATCTAGATTCGCCAACATTGCAGTTCCAATACATAGCTCCGCAATGGGGCCCAATGCAGAATCCTTCGTTTAAAGTCTGCTTTGAAGCAGAGTCGAGCGGGGTATCGACAAAATACAAGCTCCCGTAAGCTGGAAATTTAATGTCTATCATTTCTTTGACCTTCTAATAGATAGCATTTATGCATCTAATTTGCTGGTCCCCAGTCATAGTTAGCCATCTCTGATGCAACTGGACACCGGCGGCGTGTTCCATGATGATGTATTCGCTACCAATGGCATTTGAAGCATCATCGCTCCAGTCAAGGATTCTTGGTATAGGGATGCTGGTATTGGTTTGTACTGAGACGTGCATAATGATTAGGGGCTGCGCTGTACTTCTATCGGGTGTATTGATCTGAACTCACGATATTTAATAGTGGCGACTTCAGAATTGGTGGTCAACCTAGGCGGTCCAGCTAACGTGAAGGGTAGCCTCGCCACGACTCGTTTTGCATTGTCTGTGGTAAAAACAAACACCCTGTTGAACCCCCCTTCTCTCTTGTCATAAGTCGTGATGGAGACAGCTCCAGGGCATAGTTCGACAACCCTCCTGCAGAGCGCGTTGAAGTTAAATGAAATGTAGCGTGAGTCTCGCTCAAGTTTGTCGCGACGAAGCCATCGGCCGCTCGTGTAAGTGTGAGGATCAAGGCCTGTATATACGTTAGTATACTGATGTGACAAGAGATCAGAACAGGGTGGGGTACAGGCGCTCACGATCTGCTGGCATCGGGCCCATTGCCTGCTGTGCAGAATAGAATTGTGCACGACTAGCGGACGATTTATAGAGTTTCGGCCGATGGAAAAGCAGAGACCAAGTTTTGTCTATAGAACATTCACTGAAGACTGCAAGATGCGTCCGAGAGGGGCGGGGCACTAAACAACCCGTCTTCCACGGCGCCCATCCTAATAAGGCGCGATTCATAAATGTTCTTCTCCTGGAGGCAGTAAAAGGTATGGCGGCCCAGATCGAAGTTGCCCTTGCGGTGCATTGGACAAAGAGTGAAGTCGGATTTCAGTTGGTTCCCTCCGTCATGAGACAAAACTGCGCTATCTCGTTCATATGGTAGTTGAGGTTGTACGTGAATTGAAAGCCGACGCTTTTAAAGTTTCCTTAATCGTGCGCTACAGCGATACTCTAGTTTACAGCGATACACAACTTTTTGATCCCAAATGAAAACCTCTATTCTATTAATATTGATAACTTATTAACCACCAACTCTTTATATCTGATTTTTATATCATTTTAAAGCCAAAGAAATCGAGTATAAGTTTTATAAATGCTCCTTGTCTTATATAATGCTTTCCTATGCTTATATAAACGCTCCTCGGCCACATTCATCACTCGATCTCTCTTCTCTTCCTCCTCTATTACTCGACTAGCAATCTGCTCAACTCTCCTCTACTTATATAAAACTCTATTCCTTTGAATATACTTCCCGCTCCCTATCTTGTGCCTAGTTTTATCAAGCTTCTAGCATATATATAGAGCCTCTCATTCCTTAAGTAAGCTGGCCTCTAAAAGCCATGGCTCGATTAATCATTAATACTTTAACAAAGACCTATAATAACTCAGAATTAAAGGTACTGTTGGGATCACAAGGATGAGTATACTCAATTGAGTGCACTTAGTTCTGGGTCTGGTTTGGTGGTTGGTATGATGTCTGTTCTCTATAAGTCTACGGAGGGGTGCTACGATATATATAGGTCCCCCTCTTCCGTAGAATGCTTCCAACAGGTACTAAGCCTTCCTAATGATCATAGATATAAATTAAAGGTATTTACTATGGCTTCTCTAATTCCTAGTTATTGATATTATCTAGAATAGATTGATATTTAGGTCTAGGATTAGAGTCTTCGGACGCTCGATTTGATTTATTTGAGGCTCGTGTATATTCATCTTCTTAATGACGAGCTATAGATAAAGAGAGAATAGGCCAATCTTCTTCTAAGCCGATATAATCGTACTAGATTAGAAGATACGAGTATATATGGTTTTATAGATAGCTAGGAACTCGACCTTCGAGTATTATATATCCCCGTATTGAACCGATTCTTAAAGCGCCACCTGATACTAGTATTTTAATAGCTAGAAGATACCAATATCAAGCGATTATAATAGATGAGTCGAATATATAGATAATTAAAAAGGTATTATATTCTTCTGCCAGTGGAACTAGGTAAACTCGTCTAATAAATGAGACCTATAATTATCGAATATAAGCATTCGCTAGATACTAATTGCTTTTGTCATATAATTAAAGTGATAAATATATTCTATTCCTATCTTAGTATTCGAGTAACCTATAGGGGTAATTCTAAGATGTATATCAGAATAAAGGTCTTTTGAAAAGTACTTCTTAAGAAGAATATTATCGGCCAGAATTATCATCAGAGGAATTATATTATCACTTATAGAGATCGTTTCGACGATAGTAACCCATTCTTATATATTAGGATCTGCCAAATAAACCGCCTTTATATTCGTATAAGTAAGAATATATGTCCGTTTATATAATCGATTCAACAGCCCGTCTTATCTATATCCTAGATATCTTCAATTCTTCTGTTCGCTCTTGCGGGTGTTTCGGGTTTGGACATCTATATCCTCAGCATTTCTGCCCTCACTGAAGCTAGCCTGAGTAGTCTTTTTTGTCAAGCTTCCCAGTTACTGTATAATCCTTCTAGAAGACATTGACGCCGTTAGCTCGAATCGAGCTGAGGACTCTCTCCATTTCACGACTGGTTCTTTCTCTAAAGAAAGTAAATCAGTCGGCGGGAAGGTGTCCTTATCCGCTCTTCTGAATGTCATCGATCGCATAGCGTGACAAGAAGGCCAGATCCTGATCATGACTACGGACTATAATGAACGCCTAGATGAAGCACTGACCCGACCTGGCCGCGTCGACAAGAAGGTCGAGCTCGGGCTTGCAGACAAGCAAATGATGGCTGACCTCTTCTGTATTGTATTTAAGCCTGTTACCATTCAAGAGCGATTTCGAAGTAGTATCAACCCCTTCTGTTGATTTTCATACCTCTCCTCACGTGTCAAAGTATAACTGCTGTTATAACCAATGCAAGAAATCTCCAGGAGGCTGGCTAGGATGTACTCGGTATACTTGCTTTAAATAGCCGCATGTGTAGTGGGATAAAGGAAGAAGGTGTGCCTGCCGAGCTTGAAAATGGCTTACAATTAGCCACCGAAATCAGGCTAAAAAGAAATTATCCAGAGACTCCACAAAAGGTCCACTGTTCGACTTCTAACGCGAAACTCTAGATCTTCGTGACTATATCTACATTTATCCATTGCCTCATGGCTCAATACCAGCGTCGCCAGGCGCTTCACGCAACGGCACTCATTGCTGGAGACCAATGGAGACCGTCGCGCGAGCTATTGTTTGCTACGTGGGGGCTTTGGCGGCGGGGTGAAGCCGCACCAGGTGGGTTGCTTAAGAGGAGCTAGGTGGACTTTTTGTTTCTGTGAATACTTAAGCCTTTCTTCCCTCTCAATTTATGTCCAGCAGTTCTCACATGCTATCTCACCGTTTCCTCTCAAAGTAAGAGCTCCCGAAACACCAAACCCCAAAGTTATCACTGACTCGGCTTCTAAGATCTGTTGTGCACCCTTCTCTTGCAGCATCTCTACTATCCCGTGTCTTCCTCCCAACAACTATTCTCTCTCAATCAAACCGCCTCCTTAAACCTCTGAGTACAGTTAATAGATTCTATACCTCTCAAGCCATGGCTTCACCTACGATCAAGCTCAACAGCGGCCACGCCATGCCACAAGTTGGCTTTGGTCTCTGGAAAGTTGATAACGCAACTTGTGCGGACACCGTATATAATGCGATCAAGACAGGATACCGGTTGTTCGATGGAGCCTGCGGTAATTGCCGAGACTCCATAGCATGTCTCCAAAGCTAATAGCAGTTTTCTACAGACTACGGCAACGAGAAAGAAGCTGGCGAAGGAGTAGCACGAGCAATCAAAGATGGCCTGGTCAAACGCTCAGATCTTTTCATCGTCAGCAAACTCTGGAACTCTTTCCATGATGGCGACAAAGTAGAGCCAATTTGCAAGAAGCAGCTCGCAGACTGGGGCATTGAATACTTCGATCTATACATTGTACATTTCCCGGTCGCGCTCAAATATGTTGATCCTTCCGTCCGATATCCTCCTGGCTGGGCGGTCGATGGCAAGGACGAGATTCAGCTGAGCAATGCCTCTATTCAAGAAACGTGGACTGCGATGGAGGGATTGGTGTCCAAAGGATATGCAAAGTCGATTGGTATCTCGAACTTCCAGGGATCTTTGATTCTGGATTTGCTTCGATATGCGAAGATCCGTCCAGCTACTCTCCAGATCGAGCACCACCCATATCTCGTGCAGCCCACTCTTATCAAGCTCGCAGAGAGCGAGGGTATTGCAGTTACGGCGTATTCGTCTTTTGGTCCTCAATCGTTCATTGAGCTTGAGTGGCAGAAGGCCAAGGACACACCTGTTCTATTCGACCATCCCGCTGTTACAGCCATTTCCAAGAAATATAGCAAGACGCCTGCGCAAGTCCTTCTGAGATGGGCTACTCAGAGAGGTCTGGCCGTTATTCCCAAGAGCAACAACCAGCAACGTCTTCAGCAGAATTTGGAAGTCACTCGGTTCGATATGGATAAGAGCGAGTTAGATTCTATCAGTGCTCTAGACCGTGGTCTCAGATTCAACAACCCTACAGACGTAAGGTTTATCCCCATTCACCTTAAAATTCTTGCTCACGAATCTGCAGTATCTCGGAACATTGCACATCTTTGCTTAAGAACGAAGAATACAGGCGTTGCATCTACAAATTGCTTTCAATGTAGCAAATTGATATCTATAAACGGCCACAAACGTCTTCACAGGGAGAAATGATGATATGGCAACCAATAATGAGGAATTGATGCACTGTGAATGTACCTGAACGATGCACAGCTACTTGAAAATGGACTCCTTATGCTCCGTCCATAACTCCATCGCCATGCTATTTTCATATCCCTCATGCCCTCGTAGCCTATGTTGTCCATCACAAATGCTTATGAGACCCTTACAAAAGCTACAAATTTCCATCAGCATCAAGAATAGATTCGACGGACAAGTAACTTACTGGCATCGATCTGCTTGACCTGCGGAAGCATCAAGCGGACCTTGTTCCTGTACAGAGCTATAGCTCTCAACTGCAATGGGTTTCCCTCAAAATAAACCGTTTCCAGCTTGGCCATATGTTTCAACTCCCCCTCCACTTCCCCAAAATCCCCAATCTCATTGTAGCTTGCCCACAACTCTTCCAGATCTTCCATATGCTTTAGTCCAACCACACTCGCCACCTGATTGTTGCTGATATCTAGCACTCGTAGCCCAATCGCATTTTCCAATCCCTTCAAGCTCGTGAGAGCATTGTGCGAGATATAGAGCTCCTCGAGATGTGGGAGCTTTTCAAGGCCAGTAATTTCGCGAAGTCGGTTCGATTGGATACTGAGAATTTTGAGGTTCTGAAGCGTATCGAGTCCCTTCATTTGCGTGATTTTGTTCTTCCCAAGCCATAGTTCCTCCAGTCCCGTCAACGATTCCAGATTTTGAATTTCTCTAATCCTATTCGCGGCCAATTCTAGATTTCGCAGTTTCGTAAGCCCCTCAAGACTCTCTATTGTCGTGATCTTGTTCTGCACAAAATAGATATCCGTCAAGTTCACCAGGTGGTTAACTTTCTTGATATGCTTGATTTTGTTGAAAGAGAAGTCGAGGCTTGTGAGTTTGGTCAGGTCTTCAAGTCCACGAATGTGCGAGATCAGATTGTCGTAGAGATCCAGATCTTGTAGAGTAGCGGCCAGAACGGACAAGCCTTCGATTTCGGTAATTGTGTTTTGGCGTAGGCAGAGGCGTGTTACGGCTGTGAACCGGTTTAGACGGAGGGAGGGGATCGAAGAGACGCGCGAATGGACACAGTCTATTTCTTCGGTCTCAGGCTCATAGTCATCGAGGAGATCTGGGTTAAAAAGCGTTAGCTGTGTGCTTACGACCCCGCTATGGCGCTGTGTGACGTGAAGACGAGGCGGGTGATCCGATGAATACCTTCATCAGCTTCGATGATCTGGCCTTCCAATATCTGCTCTTCATCCGAGTACTCAGGGTCTGAGATGGCTTCTGGGTTGACGAGCTCTGCCTTCTTCTCCTTCTCTATCCGTAGTTTGCCATCCCACCCTGTACTGCTTCTCGGAGTCCCATTCGACTTGGGACTACCATGACCCTCGTCGTCGTCGTTCTGGATCGAAATATGGGGAGGTGTTGATGCCTTTTCGGAAGACATAGTGAGTTTGTGGGATTTGCGTGAAAAGGTAGGTCAACCCATTGTCGTTGTCGATGTTGTTGGCTGTTGCCTCTGGTGGCGGGGCATGGTGGTGCAGCTGCTAGTGAGTGACACGAGACTTTCTTCCAAATCATCGACGACGGTCCCTGTAGACATCAAGATTCGCTCCAATCGACAACACAAATATGCTGAAAATCTCAAGATAGTGCACGCAACGGGATTTTCAGTTGCATTTTCAATGCGTCACTTACTTCACGTATTCCCCGAACGTCGAGGATGCATCAATACGCGTAGCTATCTGCGACATCCAGCACACGTACAGCTTCTTCGACATGCGATTCGACATAATATCTATCAGCGGCGTACATTTCTCAACATCCCTATGGTACTCGTACCCCCAGTTGTCTTTCTTGGGCTGGGAGTTGGGCTCTGGACATGGAAATGTTGTATGATGATTCTTTTCCAGAACAAAATCATCTACATGCCTGGTCTACCTCCGAACGCGCGGAGGGAGACAATCGCAGGATATCAGAACCAGTGCGGAGGCATAGAATGGAAAGAGGAAGTGATCAGATCTACAGATAGAACGAAAATAAGTCTGTGTTTAGCAAATGTCGACAGTGGCCCAGAAGAATCGCAGCAGGGAGATCAAACATATATTCTATATTTCCAGGGTCATTTCTCTTGTCTTTCGCATGTTATGGCAGCTCATTTTTTACAGGCAACACCTCTTCCTTGCCTCCCCGTCTTCCTTTCCTCTCTCCAGTTCTGCGCATGCTTCGAGATCGACCGGTGGAAGGTTGCCGTATCCGATACACCATGGTATGCTGCAGCTATCGTGGATATTGGACCTCAAAAGGACGCCCCTCCGAGAGAGGAATTGCTCAAGATGCTGCTGCAGCCCTTGAGTGGATCAAGTCCAATTCTGAGCGTCGAAGGAAGGATCAAATGGTTCAAGTGATTATCTGGGGCCAAAGTATCGGCGCCGGCTTTGCTACGAATCTTGCGGGTCAGCAAGATCTCTCATCAAAAGACCTGTCGCTGAAAGCCTTGATTCTTGAAACACCTTTTCTCAGTGTAAGAGCAATGCTTGAGACTCTATACCCACAGAGGTGGCTTCCCTACCGCTATTTGTGGCCGTTCTTACGAAATCACCTCGATAGTTCGAAAGGTTTGGGACTGCTGGGAGATAAGATCACAGCGAAAGGAGCCAGAGCACCAAAGGTATTGATTTTGGAAGCTGCGAGGGACGAGCTTGTACCTAGCTCACATGGTGATATACTCGAAAGGCGATGCATTGATGTTGGACTCGCTGTGGAAAGGAAGGCCGTGGAGAGCGCTCTACATAACGAGGTTTTGGTGCGCGCAGGAGGATGTAATGCTGTGGTGGAAGCTATTCGTAACGCAGCAAGACCTACATATCACAAGTGATCTGACGATATTGCTCTAGGAGTGCCTTGTCTGAAGGTCGATAATCCGGGAAGAGCATTCATTGATATTGCATACTGGGGCTGGCACCGGAAAAGACGACCTTCCCTAATGCGGTTCCGGTCACGTGCTTATATCATCACCTGAGCGGATCCAAAGGTCGGATTTGTCACGGAGACATGTACATCTCCCATCAAATATTTATCACATCTGGATATTTGGGCATTTCCGGACTACAAACTACGCATATCTAGCCACCATCCCGAAATGAGACGTCCGCTTCGCGTACTCTTCGGACGGGTTTGAAAGTTGAAGGACTATTGGTGCACGTGCGGAGTAAACATCACTGTTCTCCTCGATCAGCACTATTCCATTGGACATGGGCAATCGCAAGCAGAACACAAGTTGTGACGAGTGCCGAAAAGCGAGACTGGGCTGCAATGCATCGTCGATGGCAGATAGATGTTCGAATTGCATACGGAGAAAAAAGCATTGTACCAGAGCATGGATTCAACGTCACAGAGAGAGCCGCCAGGCAAGTCGAGATACCACTAAAGGCGAACCAATAATTCCCAGGTCGCCGCTCAAATCGAACCTTGTTACTGTCTCCGAAGGTGGTCAAGACTGTCACGGGCAGACTCATAATTTCCCATCACCAACGATCTCAATCTTTGGATTAGAGGAACGCACATGCCGTCGTTCGCAAGGCTCAGTGCTGCATCACAAACTATGGGACGTCTTCGTTTCAATATTTGAGGCACGGCTCGCTCTACTTATGGCAAGTGGCTGTTGTCCTTTCCCGGTCCCAGCTACGTCTTCGGTATCAGAGTCATCTATGTGGCAATTGGTAACCAAACTTGACCTCATGGGGAGTGGTCCGAAGACTCAACCATGCGACATGAACGGCAATTATGCTCACGACCGAGTTGATGACGATGATACAATCCATCAGGGCTTTGTAAATGCAGTCTATGCATTTTCCATTCGCTGGCTCTGTCTTTCTGACGAATCTAAGAGAGAGGGTATCACGGGCGCAGACCAAAATTCACAAGTTATTTCTGATAGCTTTTGGCATAGAGCGTACAAAAGCATGTATCTGATCATGTCGAGACCAAGCTACCGCTCAATTCTAGCCTTGATTATTTTTGGGATGACGCCAATTCCATCCAAGAATGGAGACAGAAGCATCAAAGCGCTGTGTTCCGAAGTAGCGCTCAATCAACAAAACGCCCTCCAGATAGCCCGAAATTTTCGTCAGCCATCCTATGGATCAATACCAAATACTGACGATGCAACCTCATCTTTGGAACCAAACGCGATCTTGACGGATGCTCAGCGCTCCTCCATGGAAGATAGGGTCTTCTGGCTTAGTGTTACCTGCGATGCTACTAGATCTTTAATGCAGGTCCGGTCTTCGATACTCCTACCCGACCGGACTGGCGATTCAAAAGTGTGGAACCGCGTCAGATCCAGTATCGAAAGATTTGATGCCGCATTCAAACCTCTTCGATACTCTAGGATACCTTTATCAGATGATTTTGCATTTATCATTCTACAGCACGCGTCTGCTGCCCAGAAGATGTTGGCCAGCAACGTTGCTTACACGCGTGAAGTTATTTACAGTCATGAGGCCACAAGTTCCCCAGATACAGCCTTGAATAATGTTTTCCACCAGCTGAACTACTTCGAGGAGGTCTTCGGCCCACCTCTTGAGCAATGTGCCAGGGACTTCATGTTTTTGAATGAACAAAATCAGATCAACTATGGTGAGCCGTGAAAATCTGATGTTGATGATCAAACGTTGCTGACGTGTATTGTAGTCTTGGTAACATTCCACTTCAATATGGCCATCCTCCTCCTGGTCGACTCTCTGAGTGGCAATATAGGAACACAACTTACAATTTGGGATCCTCAACACTTCCGGAACGGGTCATGCCGTTCCATTGTTAATGCTGCCAGTCTCGCCTTGCAGGTGGATAGGACTGAACGGAAGGAATCTTCTTCTAAGAGTATACTATTGCTAGATGCTCATCCAGATTCTTCAACTGTAGCATTGTCACGAGCGGGATCATCTATTCTCATTCTCTACGATACAAAGTTAATATCGGCGAGGGTTGTCGAGAACATGCTATCTGTCGTATTTGCAAGCTTAGAGATCATCTCCCAAATCTGCTATACCGCTGGCGAGGCTCTACACTCACTAAAGGATTCGTTCTCCAAACTAGACTTGAAAGATTCGGTCGGTGTAACAGAATCACGCACAGCAGACAGCACCACAGATATTGGACCTTTTCAGCATCCAGAGGACAGCTGGATGAGAGAACTTACAGAGCAAGCAAACTCTAACCAGACTCTCATCTCGACAAACATTGACCAGTATGGAACTGAGGTTGACCTTCCGGTATTTACAACTGGTTTTGGGATAGGTGGTAGCCTTGAGTTGTCTTGGCAAGACTGGAACTAAATTCAATTGAGATGTGATCCGCAATCCTTCCAAACCTCCTCTACAGACATGCTGATGCATGGAAGGACACTTCAAGGACTTCAACAAATCGAAGTTATAAGACTTTCCAACTGCTGTAATGAGAACCTCCTACCCGGCACAACGAGCTTCATCATATCCCAGAATCGCCAGAATCACATCGTTGATAGCTTCATCCACAGCTGATCCGGTCCCTGGGTGGCTTTCCTTTCATCTCCGTGCTCGTAAATGCTGATTCATATGATATAACATCTCCATTCTCCCGAGGAGCTTGCGCTTAATGCAGCATCAGGATGTCGAGTGCCGCTTCCAAGTTCTATCTGTGGTCACCTATACGTCCGTACATCTCGAAGTCGGATCTTCCTCGATGCAAGGGGTGCAGGTGTTAGGATATCACAACAATCTGCGGAGCAGAGGAGCATTGAAGGAGCAGGACGGGTGTTTCAGTTAGAAGCCCACCTCTAAATGCATTGACTGCAAAAACATCCTCGTAGGTTGATGTCTTAAAAGATTTTCTGCTAAGATTCAAGCGTTTCAAGCGCTACTCTCGTACTCTCGATCAAGTTATTAAGACATCTACACAAGCCTTTCCTGTCGAGCTCCACGGTTGAATCTCGTCCTCGACCTGCAGTTCCGGAGCCCATGAGGTTGCGATGCCCTTCCTTTCTGGAAGCTAGTGCTCTGGCGATTGCGGGTTCGGTGGCTATTTCGCTCCGGTGTTGAGGACTAATGGGAGAATCGTGGTCCCAGGAGTCACCACTACGACTTCACTCTTTGCTGATCAAACTTGAGAATAGGCGAGGATTAGGCAGACTGTGTATGAGGTTATGAAAATGAGAGTTCACTTTCTTTATGTGTTTTGAGATCAACGGATACGGCGAATATATGAGGACAGCCTTCAATTTGTGTCGTACCTTTCCTCGGCACAGAAATCAGCTTAGGAACAAGTCCAAACAAGTCCAAAAACGATCTGAAACATGATCTTCCAAATAAGAACGCCTATTGGAATCATCCACGTGATCGGAATCCGTTTACTTTTCCCTCCTTGCTACTCGCTTAATTATAGTAGTCCACCAGGTCTATGTAATGTTATGACCGGATTAATGGTTCTCTTATTATGGGCTGGTGTCACCGATCTCTCCGTTAAAACGTAATTTATCGCCTCTTATATATACTGCAGCCTTTCTTTCTTCTGAACTCTATCTTCCGTCTCAAAAACTTCCGTCATAACATCTGAATAGTATATTCAGCTTGAATCTGTTCCTCTCCTCCAGATGGAAACCCTTCTTCGCGACACAGTCCTTGGACATATACTTCGATTTTGTTCCAGAAGAAAACTACTACCGTACCCCGATGAATTGGATGTTTCTTTACAACAGCAATATGAGAAAGATAGTAATTCTAATTCTTCAACCGTGGGAGGCGTTATTTCGGACGACGAAGTAGACCGAAACCTTGTGACTTGGTATGGGGATAATGATCCAGAGGTACGTGTATCTGACACAAAGAAGATCTTGAGTAGACTAATGGTATATAGAATCCGCAAAACTGGCCATCCTGGAAGAAAACCTTTATCACAGCTATGATCTCACTCCTGTGTTTCGCATTCTATGTTGGCAGTGCCATCTTCTCGGCTGGCGAGGGGGGTGTCATAAAAGACTTTGGAGTTAGCGAAACAGTGGCGACCTTGGGTCTGGTCCTATTCATCATGTGAGGAACCCACGGACTAGAAATGTTATTTACTTTTGCTAATTCTGAAAGTGGATATGGATGTGGCCCAATGCTCTTTTCACCCATGACCGAAATCCCACGAATTGGCCGCAGTCCTGTCTATCTTATTACACTAGCCTTGTTTGTCGTCCTCCAAGTTCCTACGGCATTGTCCGTCAATATTGGAATGCTGCTGTGAGTCAAAGCTAGATGGGTTCTCAAGCTAGTATTGCGCTAATGTTGTTTTTATGAAGTGCATTCAGATTCATCACAGGTATACAATGCAATTCCAGTGGCTCAGTAGCCCGTTATCTGCTCACCTTCTAACCCACTATCGCAGGATTCATTGGATCGCCTGGGCTTGCAACAGGAGGGGCAACAATAGCAGATATGTACAAGCCATCAAAACGAGCCTATGGCATCGCAATTTGGGGAGGTCTAGGTGTATGTGGTCCTGCACTTGGCCCCGCACTAGGGGGATTCGCAGCGCAAGCTAAAGGCGAGTCTCCAATTCTATTTTGATATATCCAGGAGTTACTGACACTATCCCAAGGCTGGAAGTGGACAATCTGGGAGCTCACGTGGCTGACTGGCTTCACCTTGGCAATCTTCATCTGTTTCTTCCCCGAAACAAGCCACGCCAACATCCTCCACCGACGAGCGCAACGTCTACGGAAAGCCACAGGAAATATGAATCTCAGGTGCAAGTCTGATGATATTGCTCACAATAGCTCGCTCGCAAAGACCATTATATTTACTGTTGCGCGAGGGTTTTCATTGACCTTCCAAGAGCCCATCATCTTTGCCTTGAACCTATACTGTGCGTTGGTGTACGGTCTTCTCTACGTGTGGTTTGAATCGTTTGTGATCGTCTTCTCCGGAGTCTACAAGTTCAACCTAGGTGAGGAAGGACTAAGCTTTCTGGGCCTTCTTGTCGGCGGATTCATTGGTGTTCTGCCATATCTCTGGCACTACCATCGATATGTCGAGCCGAGGATGGAGGCCGGTGAGATGAAGCCTGAAGATTGGCTTCCCCCGTCAATGCTAGGATCTTTCTGTGTACCAATCTGCCTATTTTGGTTCGGTTGGACATCCAGGGAAGAAATCCATTGGATTGTACCTATTATCGGCTCCGCTTTCTTCACCATTGGAGTCGCTCTTCTGTTCAATCCAGTGTTGAATTACCTTGGAGATGCCTACTCCGACTATGCTGCTTCTGTCTTTGCAGGGAACTGCTTCATGCGCTCGACGTTTGGTGCTGCATTTCCTCTGTTTGTAAGTCTCCCCATTCATGATCATGCTAACTCTTATGATGGCCTTGCTGACTTTTCTTTCGTGAAGGCGCGAGCTATGTATCACAAACTCGGTATCGGTGGAGCAAGCTCTCTCTTGGGCGGACTTGCGACTCTATTTGTCCCAATTCCCTTTGCTCTTTATTATGTAAGTTTGACAAGATCCCGATGGCTATTATATGAACATCCTTCTTATTATCCGTAGTATGGAATACGGATTCGACACGCAAGCAAACGGGCTAGACATGATGTGTAGTCGGCCAAAAATATTGGGCGGATCGTGTTGGTACAATGATAGAGCATGTTGGTACAAGTTAAGGTGATTGTATAGTGGATTTTTGCGGGGCTAAGCATACACAGGGAATTTAAGTGCGCTCAAGAGTTCCTTAATTTGCCGAATATTGTTTGTAATTAGAGGAAAATGAGGGACAATTTACCATTCTGAGTCAAGAGCCTTGTTGTGTGCCGTAAACCGAATGCTCTCAGTCAAGGATGCCTGATAGTGATATCGCACTGCAAAAGGGCCCGAAGAACACAATCATTGACGTACATGATTTAAGGATTCAATCGATCAGAACCGATAAAAAAGTTCGAAGAAGAGAAAGCTAACAAAACTTTTCGCCATCGGCGCTCCCCATTCCAATTACTCGGGGGTGGGGTGGGGGGTGAATGGGATTCTTAGTCACTCAAATCAAACCAAGGAACTAGGAGAAAAAGCTTTTATTGATTTCCAGAGTACCAAAGTACAAAAATCTTTTGCTTCAAAGCTCCAATTTTCATATCCCAATCACTGTTCAGGCTCTCAAATAGGGAAGCCTCAATAAACCCAGATTCATAAAGTCTCGTCAGAAGCGTCCTTATCAGTCAAATGAAGTCAGGCCTGGCTCAAAAGGTACGTACTCAAGGTCAAGTTCACGACCAAACCAAACTCCTGCTATCAAGAAATCCGCCTCAATAAAATGAAAATCATAAACACCAGAACAGACCAGAAGCTTCAGCCATGAAATGTGATTGAGTTCAACGCGAACGGCTCCCAATGACAAATCCACGACTAGCAGCATGAAATCCATTTAGGGGCTCGCAGCACGGCTATCCCCACTAGCATTTAAGAAATTAATGAGAGCAATATCAGCCTGAACAGATTCCGAGGCATTTTGGACAGCATCCAGAACAGCACTACGAGCCATCTCAACGCGAAGGGCGGTGTGATCCATCAGGTTGGTGGTCGCAGTGCGGAGTTCAATAGCAGCCATGAGAACCTGACGAGACATGATAATGGAGTTGCCAAGAGCTGAAAGGACGGCATTGACTTCAGTCATAGTCTCAGAATCAGCATTAGTGACAGTGGCAATATCAATAACTTGTCTCAGAATCGCTTCGGCGTGATCCAGTTGGCTCGCGACGACCGCATCGAACGCCGTGTCAGTTGACTCGTTCTCCGTGCCCTGAGCAGCGGCTTCCTCCTCGATCTCGGCATAGTGTTCACCACCGAGTTCATCAGCGGCGCGAGGTGGGGTAGGTGGTCCGTCGTCTCCTCGACCTACGATAGCGTTGCGACGAGTCTGCACGAATCCTGCACCAATGTTGTCGGTAGTAACAGTCTCACGAGCAACTCCATTGGATCTGTGCTCATCGCGTGCCCGACGTTGCTGCTCACGCGGTGCTGTGTCCTTCTCGGACATCTCGCCAACAGTTGGCTTCTTGTCGTCACGGATGTTCTTGGTGGAGGCGTACTTCTCGTTCATACCGCTATTACGGTACGTATTGACGAGCTTTGAAGCGCGCTTATTATTGACGGCGGGGCTTGGAGTGAGCAGAAGATCGGCATCCTCATCATCGGAGATTGAAGAATGACCCTTGTCGTCGATCTTGGTAGCGGTGGTACGACGACTGAACATTCCAGAGAAGCGACTCTTCAAACCCTTGCTAGCCTTCTTGAAAGAGGTAGCGGTGGTAGAGACGGGTAAGGAGGTCTTCGAGCCACTAAGACGGGAACCAGCCTTCTGGGACTGGGTGTTGCTAGCAATGGACTTGTCGGTAGAAGAGAGAAAAGAAACCTTACTACCAGTAGCCTTGCTTGCAAAGGACAGGGAGGACTTGCTGGCGGAAGGATTTTCGGCAGAAAGAGAGATTTTGCTCGTAGCAGCTTTAGTAATCTCAGCTTTGCCCGGCTTGAGCATATTCTTCTTTGCTTCAACCTCGCGAGCGGCGCTTGCCTTGGTAGGACGGCTCAAGCGGGATGCAACGGAGACTTGAACATTGGAGTTGATAGCCTTGGGGAGGGAGGATGTGCGAGGGGGGTGTGGTGAAGAGCCCATAATAACAGCATGGCAATCGGGGGTCTTGCGTAGAGTGGGACCAACGCTGCATCGAGCTGCACGACGATTGAGAGAGCCATAGGAGCCGGTTCTAGACAGACTACGACTGTTAAGGCAAGATTAGCTGAGGATTTCGATTGCAGAAAAATGAGGACTTACACTCGCATAATTGGGCTGCCAGTGGGACGAGCACGGATGGGAATTGCCTTGACACGCTTGACCTTTCCGGTCTCCTGGCCAGATATACCAGACACAGTGCTGACGGTCTCGCCCTGAACCTCAACTGCAACACCTATCTCAGCCTCGTCAATAGAAGATGATGAGCGAAGAGAGGAGGCCATCTTGAAAGACTTGGCGGACTCTCCATCAGAGGAGGAGCTTGCTTCAAGAACGGGAGTGTCAAGGCTAAGAATGTCGCTGTCTAGCGCATCAACCAAACCGCGTCGCTCTGGGGAATCAAGGGAACGAAGGACTGGCTTTGGTGGGAGTTCCTTGTCGAGAGGGGATCCTTTGTAGGTCTTATTCTATAAGGATATGATTAGATTTGAAGGGATAGGAAGATATTGAGCGGCAGCACTCACGCCAGAGGTGCGGGGAGAAGAGATTGCATGTGTAGCAGCAGCTTCGTCGATCGCGATCAATCTCTCACCTTCCCGCACTGCGTATTTGAAGTCAGCAATTGCATTTGTAGATAAAAGAGATGGTATGTCAACGCGGTACACCTGCTCTAGATCGCACATATGCCCGTCCGCAATGTGAGACAGATAAAAAACGCGGTTGGTACCGAAAGATACGCGTAGAGAGGTTAGAAATTACTTACTGGTGAGAGGGGGTGTAACGGGGGCGGAAACGAGAGGGCTAGGGGAGCGTCTCAAGGACATATTCGGAGAAGGAGGAGCGTTGGACGCGTCGATACCAGCAATACCGAGTTCATGGAAAGCAACGGGGTCGCCAGCGAGGAGTTGGTGGTACTTGTTTTCCTCCATTCTGTACACAGGCTTGTACACAGGCTTGTACTTGCTGCGAATAGTGGAAGGTGAAGTGAGCCTGGTGGTTGGGACAAATCTGACCTTCCTGTTGGTAGATGAAACCCGAGAGATCTTGGTATTCGGAGAGATGTTTTGGAGTGCACTGACGTGCTGAGCGCGAAGCATCGCCATCTTGACGTTGCCGGATGGTCTCGAGTCGAGAAATCGAATATGGTTGTCGGGACGATTGTGGAGGGGCCGAAGGTGACTTCTTCGCTTTGGACGTCAGCATACAATCTCTCATAGGATCGGTAGCTGGTACAATTTAGAGACTACTGACTGTGACAGGAACGTCTGTAACAAGTCTTGAGTGTTGCTGCACAACACCCCTTTTGATGGGGATGTGAGATTGCGAGGAGAGTCGCAGGTAAGAGGTTGCAAATCTCAAGGTCGGTCGCCTCGTTCATGGGAATATTTCAAAGCTAGAGACTGGGGAGCGATGGTATCCCAATGCCGTTAGCTCCTCGGTTAGCATCACCATGATCAAGCAGTATCTTGTTTATTAACGATAATGACCCAGCAGTATCTTTGGGGTCCAGTATCGTGAATATCTGAACATGGTCAACAGTCACTGGCCAGCCTCAAGATTGTTCCCAGTCTCAAATGGTGGAAAAGGCGCGGCAATATACAAGCAGCAATCAAGACCACACTGTAGGTCCCAAGAGGTTGAGATGAAGGACTGTCATGAGTTTGGAAGACAAAGCAGCATAAAAGACTTGATATGGTATTATCAGTAGTCTTTCGGTCTCTTTTAAATTACTCGGGATCTATAGAAGAGTACAAGTTGATCCTCACAAATAAGGTCCTCGTGTGACAACGATGGTACTGGTTAGGGAGTCTCCTTGAATCATGCAAGTTCATTCACTTGAAAGCAGGTTGCCAGAACTACAAACAATGGTATCATTTACAACATGTTACTTTGAGCACAACACAAAATAAGTTTGGCTTGTAAGAATATATAGAAAAGATACAAGGCAGGTCTTCTCGAAACATTCTGGAATATGGGGAACAAAGATCGGAGGACATTTCCATACACAACTTTGGCTCATCGGGGCTTTTTGCTGAGCTCGCTGTTAGAGTTGCACTTTGCAACTGCCCATGGATACTTGTCCACTCATTTAAATTGGCTACTCAATGCTTCTGGACTAATATAAAACATGCTGTAGGCTATGCTTTCGATGAAGAGCAGGAGTCCGTCTGAAGTGACGTTAGGATTTGGTGAAGCTGAAGCTTGGCATTAGATTAGTCATCATCTCACGTGACCATGTCCGAATCAGTGCATGATTTTTTGAAAGATAGTACGACAGAAAGGCTCAAGGATCTGTTTAAGACTTTAAGATCTATATCTCTTAAAAGCCTAGATAGAGAATTTACTCACACAGGACAGGTGTACTGTGGAGGCTTCCACAAGCTCACGGTGCAGCTGACGACCGCGAGCACGAACATCTTTTGAAATATTATGCTTCTGTAGAAGAGTGTCCATCATATCATATTCTATTTGGGTATATCTAAATCGCCAACGCTGGAAGCTTTATTCATCATGTTTGTATCCAAGTCGTGAAGTCAAAACTCTTGAAGAGTGTCGTGTGCGTGGAATTCAATCCCAAATTATTCCCTCCGCATCAAGCCTTCCAAGCCAATTATGAACAAATAGTGGAGAACTCCCTGTCTGTCAAAGGTTGTGGAAATAGACCGGCGTCCAAAAGTGCGAAAGCATCCCACTCATGAGCGGCTTCAGTCTTGAAATTCCAGAATACCCATCCTTGGGTATGGCTTTCGAAAGTCTCCAGCTGCGCCTCGATATACCCGCGTACATCGCCTCTCATATCGTCATCCCAGTCTGCGAGGTTGCTCTTGCCATCGCAGGATCCAACAAAAGTCGAGCCGGGGTATGACCCATCGTATCTTGCACCAATTAAGTATCCGTTGAGCGCAGGAGCACAATCGGTTTCAGCGGCTGTCCATTCACCCACCACCACCCATTTATCGGAACCACTGGAATAGGAGGGTGCATTGTTGCATACTAGTTGTCTGTGTTGCCAATTTTCGAGAGCAACTAGGTCATCAGTGAAAACTTGGTATTCATGGTGGTCCACGATAACTGCATCCTGTCAATCAAGAGAAAACATGGGAGAGCTTGTGTAACTCACCATTCTGCGCGTTGTTGTCTGATACCGACAAGAAGCCATTCCAGCTACTGGGTGGGTTGAAAGCATCGTGCAGCATCACAGGCGTATCGCTGACAGCGCGGACTTGATCGAATCCATCCCGGTAGAATTGTTGAAGCTCGCTGTAGTTGAGCTCAGAACTCAGAGGTTCATTGAGAAGTTCAATGGCAACCACCACATCTTGATACTCTGGCTGAGCGTATTTCGTCGTGATCATTTGCAGCACCGATAATGTTTGTGCGACTGAATCTCCAGACTGCCATCCTGGTGTTGCGAGCCTCTGTCCACTGTTATCAAACCCATTTTGAGATGCTGGAGCACCGTGCAAATCGATCCAGATCTTCAGGCCCGTCCCCCTAGCCCAATCAATTGCAGCATCGATGTATGGTGCTGCCCCTTGTGTGTATGATTCCCCCGACTCGAGCGAGTATGCCCAGTATCCAATTGGAATCCGTACAGTATTGAAGCCGGCATCCGCAATCTTTTGGAAGTCGGCGTATGTGCACCAAGAATCCCACTGATCCTGTGTTAGCTGCATGAAAGAGAGGGGGGAGGCAGGGCCAACTCACATGAGGCTTCAAAATGTTGTATGCCGCATCCGTACCCAGCTTTTGTGTCAGAGTGAATTCATCGACGATTCCCAACGATTGATCCACGTTCTGAAAGATCGAGGGCGTAATCCACGGCTCCAGCACCAGCCATCCTCCGATGTTCAAACCCCTAACCTTCTCACTTCCCCAGTTGAAAGCAACAGAGCGTTCTGAAAGGGGTTCCCTATCACATATCAGCAGGGCAGATCATGAGAGGGGAGTTCAAACACACGGAGCCGGAAGAGCAGTAGCAAGCCCAGCTGCAAAGACAGCAGTCAAAGCGTTCGTAAGGAGCATATTGTTGCAAGTCGGCTACGAAAAGAACGTGCTGAGCTCTATTGGAAAGATAGGAAGCTGCAGAACCACGATGCGAGAGGGACACTCTCGAGTATATGAAAGGCTGGGCAGGTGACCACTTGACTGATATTAACCCTTCGTGTTACTATACCTTCGTATAAGATAAGACACATCGATCTTACCTTCGCCCAGCATGCCTCAACTGGGATGCTTTGACGTGCGTTGCTCGCATTGGGTAATTGGGCATGACCAGGCTGGGCAGAGTCCAATGTTTTGTGGACCTCACGCATGGTCCTGGAGCCTTGTGGAGAGCTATCTCGTCTCCAGCCACTCATTAGGCCGGGCAAGAAAGCGTGTTCTTTCTTGATACCTGCCGAGGAGGATGAAAGGGGGTGGAGGAGTTGCTTGGGTTATGCGGCGGGCGATGGGTCAATCAGCCCTGAGTGAGGCCACTCGCTCAGCCCACCAGGTCTTCTCTGCGCTGTTCTCGGCAGTTTCAGGGCGGCTGCAAGGGGTAGAATACGTAGCAATAAGCCCTGATTTTCAGGCCACGGCCAGGTCGTCCAAATCAAGGAAATCTCGAGCGGGTCATGACCGGGTTTGTGATAGTGGCGGGGGCCAATCGCCCTCGTTGATGCACTCGAAATTCTAAATCGACGATCCGGACGCTACGTGGAAATAGATGATCCTAGGATAGCTTCATTGGACGTTTATGAGTTGAAGAAGCTGGACTTTGTCTTGGCTCGTAACTTACTACATAAATAACGAGAACGTCGTTTTTTAGTTATCTTTGTATTTCCTTTTTCCTCCACCACTCTTTCCGATGAGATTACGGGATGCATGGATATAAAGATAGAGTACTTCGTACTTAGAAAGAGGCTAAGCGATGGCCCTACCGCTGTTACTGTACAATATGCATACAAGTACAGAGCACCACCTCGTATTTCGTAGAGGCCATCTCGACTAACTGGCAACCTCCCCTGACACTGACCCGCCAATGACACAAAAAGTGGGCTTGCAACTCCACAAATTCCTAGTTTCATGTGAAGACCAAACAAGATATCCCAGGATGGAAATCATGTGATCGTCAAAGTTTCCTTTTTTAATCTTCTTCATTATCTTATCCTATTTCGTAGTATTCTTCTCCACTATCCCTCTAGCAAACTCTCCAAATGTGATGCCCTGTTCCTCATCAACAATCTCACCCAGATTAGGCTGTGTGAAGACCGCGAGCGTATTCCTTGCAATTCTTCCGTTCGCATTCACTCCGTCCGCAATGTCAGGACGTACACCTCTCACAAAATGCGGTACAGCCTTGAACTTTCCCTTCGTTATTCTCTCCAGCGCTTCACCCGTTTGAAAAGCGATGCAATCCCTTGGGATCTTGACTTGGATCGTCTCTCCGCTCCGCGACTGAATGTACAGCCCGGCCGTAGGATCTGGTGACGAGGGTAGTTCTTCAAGAGTTTTGGCAAAGCCTGCATCGCCCGCTCCCACTGATCGCGTCTGGCGGGATTCATTGATGAACATAGCGGATGTGAGTCCAGTGAGACAGCCATGATCGAGATGTGTTGCGCACCAGTCATCATCCATCTCTTCGCCTGAAGGTTTTACCTCTGCCGGATCCGCGGGGAAGTAATGAAGTAAACGAGCCTTCGTCGTAGTAGATGTCCTTACAACATGCTCCAGATATCCAGATTTGTAGGCCGGAATCTCCTTCTCGGCATACCTGTCGCAAGCTCGAGCTACAAGAACAGCGGTATCGATGATAAGACGACATAGGTCCTCGAAGGTATTCCTGAATCCTGGAATGATTTTTCTATCAGGCCACAAATTGGGACTCAGATATTCCGGGAAGTTTTGAGGCGAGAATTCAGTGGTTGGTTTGGCACATTCCAAGGTTGGATCCACGTAGAAAGCACAATTGGCATAGTAGGAGCCTTTGAGAGTATCTACTTGGCCATTCTTAAGGGTCTCCTTGCCTCGCGACCAACCTGTGAGGTATCTGGCAGCTGGGTTTTCAAGTTTCTCTGCAAATTGTCAGACCTATTGGACAGTGGAGCATTAAGACCAACCAAGTTCGGGTTCAGGTAGGTTTCCAAGATAAGTTGAGTATGATAGGAGCTGTTGTCTGAGCCGTACAAACTCCGAAGGAACGTCTTTAACAACAATTATCCCCAACGAGTCGGGGCCGAATGCCTGTTCGAGAGTTGCGAAGGAGACTTTGCCTGGTCAAGTGATCAGTCTGGTTCAATTATGCAGAAGGCCTGCTCACCATTTTTCAAGTCCTCGAGAGTTACAGTAACCGCGGTGGAAGACATACTGGGCACAAAACTCAAGATTTTAAAGAAAGTGTATATAAATTCAAGTATTGGTCCCGTCCACAAAGGAGAAAGCAAACAAATTGAACTTTTCGAGGCTTATTTTGCCATTTTTCACCGCCTTATTTAAAGTACCTTCCCGATTCAATACAGAGCGTCGGAAGTCACCGATGAACAGGAGAGGAAGACATCGCCGCATATGGGAGTCATTCTTGGGAATCAGGCTGGAGACCGTGGTTCGTTTCTTTGCAGACTTATTTTTATTGCTCGAAAGAGGATGAAGAAACCTTGAAACAGTCCCTCTTTTCCTCGTTTCGACAACTTCGAAGTCAATTCATGAACATAGTGAATAATTGATGTGATTATCATGCAATGGGATCTTCCTGAAGAGAAATTACTTCTTTTATATAGGTGATTTGATATCAAATTATTACCATTGAATGCGATATATCATGATACACTTCTTACAAGAGATGCAGCCTAGCCATAACGGCCGTTGATCCCGTACCTAGCTACCGAACGCCTATCAACTCCGCACCACTGGCCATAACTGAAATTGGCGTACTCATGGCCACACTCTGGGATGAAGCTACCGAAGTCTGTGAGATAGGATCAGTCTGGCTGAAAAAGACTCCAAAACTGGTCGGCGAGGAGACCGATGGCATACATTTGGACGATTGCGCCCCAAAGCTGACCTGCGATGAGGTTTCCGAGAGCGAGGATATAGGTGATGTTCCGCTGGAAGTTGTGGTTGTAGAATCGGACCCGGTTACAACAGCACTTGAAAATTCGAAGCCGGAAGTGCTGTAATTGACATTGTGGCATTTCGATACGGCGCGCGGCTTGAAGGGAAGCTCAGAATGGTTTGAGACGAAGGAATACCTGTTTCAAAGCTTGAAGTAAGGCTGATGGTAGTTGGAAACGTGCTATTGGAGTACCACGTGCTCAAAGATTGAGATATAGTGCTGTTCAGAAACCTTGACACTTGTCTGAGAAACAGTGCTGTTTGTGTATGATGAGCCTGTGACTGTGCTGTTGGGATAGGCTGTGCTCATAATCTGAGAAATATTGCTACTCGAGGAACGCGTGCTGATCGCATTAATAGAAGTAAGTGCCTAGCTAGTATTGCCAGGTGTCATCAAAGCGATTGCAGAGGTAGAAGAGCTTCTGAGTGTTGCTGTTGCAGACGTGAGACAAGAACATCTTGAGCTAGCAATCCGCATACTGATTAAATGTGGCGCAAAAGATGAGCTTTATACGCAGAACTCAGATAACATGTCACCAAATATCCATATATATATATATATGATAATTGACGGACAATGCTTATCATCCAAAAGTGTCCAGGAAAAGCTATCAGTCCGACGCGTTGAACTTCGAGAACTTCTCGATGCTGTCGACATCTACATGTATCTGCATTTTGGACAACCACGGCTCGCACAGGGTATCCGGAAAATCCACCTGGAATCGTGAAAGGACTTCGAAGTGAGCTGCATCAATTTGCCCCAAAAAGGAGAGAATTACTTTATGGTCAGCGCTAACACCTGAAGAAAAGTCGAGAGCGATAGATAATGATCCCCAAACCCCACAAACCCGCGAATATTCAATTCAGCTTCAACTTATCTTCGCAAAATACTCGATGCTGAAGTCAAGATTATGCCCGATTTTAGTATTCTTATTGCACATTAAGTGATATATTTGATGTATTTATCTAAAAGCAATCCTTTAAAGATGATTGATTACTAAGTAATTACTAAGTAGCCTATTCCGGAAGAGTGAGAGCTATTCTAGAATAGGCAAGCTAAAGTGTTGAAATACCTCGGTATGTCTTACCTGTCTTGGGCAGTTTTCTTTAAATCACCGTCTTACGCACATGAAAATGAACTCTCTTCAGCAATTGCTTCCCGATTCTTGGTAAAAATGGCTTCAAAATCTTTCATCAAGACTCAACCCGGTAAGACCTTGTTCACGCTCTGGGTACTCTGCCTCAATGGCGTCCGTCTTCCCTTTTGGATGATCTACTTTATCCCCTCGTTTCTCCGCCCAAGTACCGGATGGACGTATAAGCAAGCTATTACCATCCGCATACTCAAGACTGCTCTCAAATGGATGACAGATGTCGAAATTGTAACACCATTTTCTCTTGAAGCAGGAAAAGAGGGCAACAAATTCGTGACAATTCAGCCAGCCCAGCCGGATAACTACATTGGGGTGGTAGCGAAAGATCCTGAAATAAAACCAGTGACTATTGGTGGCACCTGGTACCCCAAACCTCCCCCTTATGGATCAGCTGGAAATGTTGTGCTTCATTTCCATGGAGGAGCCTATGTTATTGGGGATGGACGAACAAAAGATGCTGGCTTTGCTGCAAAGACTCTCTTAGAGAATACACCCGCCGACTATATTTTTTGTCCGCAGTATCGCCTTGCTTCAAACCCAGGGGGCCGCTTCCCAGCTTTCCTGATCGATGGTATCACGTCGCTCCTCCACCTCACCTCAACCCTCAATATCCCAGCCGAGAAAATCACCCTCTCTGGGGATAGTGCAGGCGGCCATCTGTGTCTTTCTCTGCTCCGCTACATTCACGACAATCCCGAAGCAAAACTCCCTCATCCCGCTTGCGCTTGGGTATGGTCGCCTTGGGTGGACCCTGGTGGTAGTTTGATACCGGGCACCTTCGACAACTCACCTCATAAGCCAACGGATTACCTTGTTGAAGGATTTGGAGCATGGGGCGCCAGAAGCATCACGCCAAGCAAGACCACTGGGATCTCTTTAGAGCATCCTAACCTTTGCATAAAAGGCAACGCATTCTCTACTCCTACCCCGCTGTATTTCTCTATTGGCGAATGCGAGATGCTGTACCATGATGGTGTGAAGGCCTGTGAGGAGTTCAAGGCCATACAAGGAAACAAGGTTGAAATGGAGATTCAGAGAGCAGCAGTTCATGATATCATCTTGGTTGGTTCTGCTCTTGGGTTTGAAAAGGAGGCTGCACGGGGGGCGAAGAAGGCAGGAGAGTTCTTGAAGGCTTGTTTATAATGGAAGTCAGATTATAAATGATAATAGAAACATATCGTTAAACGCTAGATCAATTCTGTAGTACCAACCAATAGTCGCTTGACTACGGTTGTGCCCAAAAATCTGCGTCTTGAAACCTGGTTGGAGGATTCAATACGCACATGTGCTTTTAGCAAGGCTGGAGTGGCACTAACCGATAGCCTCATAATAGCCTCATAAACAATATCTTCCGTACACTTTCATTATCCAAAGGAGATTGAGAACCAAAACATTTTCTTCGGAATTCAAGATGCCCCTCAAAGCCCTGACATTCAAAGGCGACAAGAAGGTCAAGAAGCGCAAGCGTGTCGACGTAGCCTCTAAATTCGACGACCCCTCAACCTCCACCTCCCTCACAGCCTCAAAACCAGACGAAGCCCCCGTCGAAGACGACAGCTGGGTGACCGCTGAAGCAACGAACGATATCGTAGGACCAGTCATATTTGTGCTGCCCACCGAGCCGCCGACGTGCATAGCGTGCGATTCGAATGGGAAGGTGTTTGCGAGTCCGCTAGAGAATCTCGTGGATGAGGATCCAAGCACGGCGGAACCGCATGATGTTAGGCAGGTGTGGGTTGCTAATAGAGTGGCGGGAACGGAGACGTTTAGTTTTAAAGGACATCATGGACGGTGAGTCAATCTGCGCAGGCTGAGAGATGATAGCTGATGGGAGCAGGTATCTGAGCTGTGATAAATTCGGCATACTGTCTGCGAATACCGAAGCTGTTTCCCCCTTGGAATCTTTCCTTTCTATACCCACCGCAGATACTCCAGGCACATTTCAGATCCAGACTCTGCGGGATACTTTCTTGACTGTTAAGGCTTCCACGAGCTCGAAAGCAAATGCGTTGCCTGAAATACGGGGAGATGGGGAGACAATCACGTTCAATACTACCTTTAGGGTACGGATGCAAGCAAGGTTTAAGCCGAAATTGAAGGCATCAAAGGAGGAGAAGGCTCGAGAAAAGATTAGTACGAAGGAACTTGAAGTTGCGGTTGGAAGGAAACTTGACGAGGGAGAGGTGAGGAAGTTGAAGAAGGCTAGGAGGGAGGGTGATTATCATGAGGCTTTACTGGATATCAAGGTGAAGAATAAGCATGATAAGTATAGTTGAGGGATTGAGTGAAGCATGAGATACCAAGGACAAAAACAATACTTTGTGCGGATGGGCGGATTGGATTAGGGGGGAGCAATCGCTCAGCATAGCACCTAACCAAAGGGAAGCTTGGTTGCTGCGTAAAATGGCTGAAAATCCTCGTCTATGTAGCTGTTGGGATAGCAGCAATGTACGTAGTAGGCGTATCTAGAGACTCCAGAACTCTAGAAAAGCAAGTCAGATGAATACCACGTGATATCAAACTTTACGTTCTGCAAGTTTTGAAAGGAATTTAAGGTAGTATTTTAAAAAGCTAGGGGTTTTGGTATAGTCGACTTTTTAAGGTTAAAGTTTGATTGTCCGAATTGGCGTTAATGATTTTGACCTTCCGATTTAAAATGTAAAAACCTCTCGTCCAAAACTTCTCAGCGAGGAAAATTATCACAAAATCATAAGTCATGTATTCGCTTTCCACGACTTCCTCCTTTCACGTCTCTGACCCAACGTCAACCTACATCTACGACATAGTACCCATCTCCGGTGCAGCACTGGCCACTATTTCTTCAGATGACTGTCTTCGGATCTTTGATCCTGCAAACCTTCATGCTGGCCCCCTCCACTCTATAAGGAGGATAAATACCGATGTTACGTGTATGAAGGCTCTAGGGGATGAAGCGATTATTTTCACAGCTGGACGAGATGGGAGAGTTACTATGGTAGATGCGAGGAATAGTGCGAAGGTTGGGGAGGTTGCTTCTGGTCAGTGATGTTTTATGAGATGGCCGTGAAGGTAGTTCCAGCAATGCCTTCGGGTCGGCTGAAATCTCAAAAGTATATGAGTTTATTTGGGGCTGAACCTAGTGTTGTCACTGCTGCATCTGAGCGCCGCTTTGATGACTGCTTAAGGCGATTTCTAACGTCCTTTCCCCTTCGTTCATTCCGCACTTGTCAGATTGTATTCGAACAAAGTTAACGACTGAATAGAACAAAATGCCCCAATACTATCACTCGCAACATCATATCCTTATGGCCTTACTGCTGGAACGGAATTGACTAACCATCAGGCAACAATCTCTCTCTGGCAAGCTACCTTCCCCTCTGCACCTTAATTGGTATCTGATCATGATAGGGATACAAGACGATTCGACAAGCCAGCTCTGACGTACGTCGAGAGCCATAGCGACGATATCACAGAGCTACAGTTCCATCCGTCTCGGCCCCAGATCCTACTTTCAGGTTCAACAGACGGCCTAGTGAACATCTACAATACCACCATTGTGGACGAGGAAGAGGCAATCCACCAGACCATCAATCATGGCCACTCGATTCACCATGCCAATTTCCTCAGCGATGTAGATATCTTTGCCTTATCACATGATGAGCAGTTCTCGATGTATGAGGTAGTGACCAATCCAGAGGAAGGGGTGGAAGAGCCTGCACCGGTCCATTTTGGTGATATCAGGAAGATGCTTGGCGGTGAATACATGGCCAATGTCCTCAGGAGACCGGATGGTGGGGCTGTAATCGGTGTTGGAAGTCACAGGTTAGTCAAAACAAGGATGACTTCTTGAATAGAACTGATTTTGTGAAGTCGAGAAAGCTTCGATTTGATCCAGCTGAAGAAGAGTCCACCGTGGGAATTCGTGCCAGAATCAAAGGTCACGTTGTCGGGAGCTCATGGATCAGAAATTGTTCGGTCATTTTGTTTCCTGGATTCGGTGAGTCATCTATCAGAGTCCTTTTCAAATGCTAACGTATCAATAGCACAAGATTGTCTTAAGCTGTGGAGAGGATGGAGAGATCAAAGCTTGGAAGGGGGACTGAACAGAAGGTGGCAAAGCAAATATAAACATGCAAATGTGGTTTAGCTGTAATTAATTGGAAATTATCAACTTAGACATTGCAGCTTCATATTTTGGTTCACAGTAGACATCAATCATTTTGGTGATACCCGATGGAAGCAAGTTGGAGGGGCTCTGAAGCTCGGATGAAGTTGTCGCTCGCGTGCGCCGACTTGCGATTTCGTAAGCTGCGCGCTGGAAGAGGACAGCTTGGAACAAACACTTTAATTCCATCATTCTCCACAACGCACACTTTGCTATGATCGCTCTTGCATACATAGGATCATGACCAAATCATGAAGTCTTACTTCTAGCCAGAAGTAGTTGATATTATTCACTGCGCTACAGCATGAAGAGTTCGAGCCAACGGCTGCTGCCGTTGTTGATCTGTGAGTTCTTGAGTCCACTTGTTAGAACGTTAGAGCTCACAAATATTTTGTACAGTGCTCTTGCAGATCATCGTTCCAGCTTTCGCGCAGATCCAGCAAGAAGTAGATTCAACCCTCAGCGCCGAATCAAACCAACCCTCTGTGGCAGCGGAATCTCCAACCCAACAACAGAGATTACGAGAACACGATGACAATAGGCGGAGTATAGTTGGTCAGTACAAGTCTTGCTACTCGTATGAAGTGCTCACTGACATCCATAAAGGTGCAGAACTCGTCGACAAAGCACTATTCTTCCTCCGCCGATATGAACGACAGAACCCACGTCCTTCGCGGCGACCCTCAGGAGTCCTAGGGACAGTGACTCGTTATACACTAGCAATTCTCCCACGCCTTTACATATCAGGACCGCCATCTGATGGATCAACGGTGGTACAAAGTGTCCAAAATTCGCTTCCAGGACCAGTTGTAGATGCCGTGCAACTGTTGAAGGAGGCAGCGCAGGTCAACAATTCCGATGCTATCTATCTCTTGGCTCAGATGAACTTTTATGGTAATTTCACTCATCCAAAAGACTACTCGGAGGCATTTAGGAGATATCACCAATTGTCCACACTGAATGGAAACGCATCGGCGCAGCATATGATAGGCTTTATGTATGCTACCGGAATTGGGGGGGCCGTTGAGCGGGATCAGGCCAAATCTTTGCTCTACCATACATTTGCAGCGCAGGGAGGAAATACAAGGTCAGAAATGACGGTGGCCTTTCGGCATCATAGTGGCATTGGAACAGCGAGGAATTGCGATGTGGCCATCACACACTACAAGCAGGCGGCAGACAAAGCGATTGAATGGTATCGATCTGGGCCTCCTGGTGGCATGGCGTGGGTACCGGACTCATACCGACTGGCAGACGACGAAGGAGGAGTATATGGAGAGGGAGCCAGTTTCTCGAGTGCTGGAAGCAATGCGAAACAGGGAGGGGTCAACACGGATGCACACAGTGCTCTGGAGGACGTCTTAGAGTATCTAGATCTGATGTCGAGAAAAGGCGACTTCAAGGCTACTTTCAGTTTAGGAAGGATTCACTACGAGGGACAGAAAGGACTTCCCAGAGATATGAAGAGTGCCAAAATGTACTTTATGAAGGTCGCGAAATTGTACTGGCAGAGAGATGGTCGAATCATCGACAGTGACAAGCCCGGATTGGAGAAAATTGCCACCAAAGCCGCTGGATACATTGGACGAATGTTTTTAAGGGGTGAGGGGGTGGAACAGAGCAATGATAAGGCGAAGATCTGGTTCGATCGGGGGATAAAGAGTGGTGATGCTGGATCTCAGTACGGGATGGGATTGATGTGTCTTGAGGGTCTCGGAGTACCAAAGAACACGATCAGAGCGAATGAGTTTTTCAGAGCCTCAGCGGATCAGGACTACGCCATCGCTCAGGTCGCTTTGGGTGCTCTTTATTTAGATCAAGGGACCCCGAGCGACATACAAGTTGCCAACAAGTATTTTGAATTAGCAGCACGATATGGTCTCATCGAAGCGTTCTACTACCTGGCTGAGCTTATCAACCAAGGCGTAGGGCGTGACCGAAGCTGTGGGTTGGCAACAGCTTATTACAAGAATGTTGCGGAGAAGGCAGAACCATTGCTATCATCATTTGCCGAGGCAAATAGAGCATATGAAGAGGGAGACTACGAACTGGCTCTGATCGATTACATGCATGCTGCAGAGCAGGGTTACGAACGAGGACAAGCAAATGTGGCCTATCTACTGGATCAAGAGAAATCCCAATGGTCCCTGCCTGCCGTCTTGTCAATCGCTAGCACACGACCTTCATTGCTGCAGAATGCAGCACTTGCTTTGACATACTGGACTCGATCAGCAAAGCAGACGAATATTGATTCGATGGTCAAGATGGGAGACTATTATCTGATGGGAATTGGCACACAGGCAGATATGGAAAAGGCCGCTTCGTGCTACACAGCTGCCTCGGAGTTCCACCAATCTGCACAAGCACTTTACAACCTGGGCTGGATGCATGAGAATGGCGTCGGTCTAGATCAGGATTTTCATCTCGCCAAAAGATACTACGATCACGCTTTAGAGACAAACGACGAGGCTTATCTGCCTGTGACTTTGAGCTTGTTCAAACTTAGATTAAGGAGTGCTTGGAACACTTTAACCCATGGAAGGGTGAACTCGATTCAAGACGAGCCATGTGAGTATCAACCCCGCTAACTATATCAACAGCTGACAGGTTATAGCCCCCAAGAAACAATGGTCACTGGCGGAATGGGTAAGCAATTTCCTCCGTGATGACCATCCATATTATGGGGATTCCGACTACGATGTTGCATACCATCCGGAAAATGACCCAGCACCGGGAGGGGACGCAGACGGGCTGTACGATGATATCATCGACGATGGAATCATTGAAAGCTTGATCATTATCATGCTGGCTGGCGCCTTGGTGGTCTTGATATATTGGCGGCAGCAGCATCAGTTGAGACATCGTGGTCAACAGCAGGTGGCTGAGCAGCAGGGCCAGCAAAATGGTCAACAACCTCAGCAGGAAGAAAGAGGACTATTCCCACAACCAGGTGATCCTGATTTCAACGCTTGGGTAGCAGGCGGTGTGGGACACTAAAAATCGACGTTGTATATATTGTGTGTTGAATAAAGGGATGAGCATGGCTCTTGAACTACCACTGAACTCTTTCGCTTACCCCGTCATGATTAAGTCGTTGCTTCAGTCTAGACCGAACCATTGTCGATCATGAATACCCTCTTTGTGCCTCGAGACCAAAATTTGTAGTTCCTTAGAGAGAAAATATCCCTTCTAAAACAAGTTGAGAGAAGCGATTCATTCAGTCACGTGGACAAAAGGAGCATTTCGCCAAGCCAGGCCACCCTCCGCGTCTCGTGCCTGAACTCCAACTTCAAATCGACAACAGAATGCTCCACCACCATTGATCACAGACTTACTGCCGTAGCACTAACATAGAATTAATATGTCTACGCCAGCAGCCAAACGTCGCCGCATTGATACTGCCTCCCAAACGCTCTCCAAACCATTCCGCTCCCCTTTCAAAACACCGTTCAAATCACCCCTCAAAGCCCCAGCATCCACATCCTCTGGCAATCAACCCAGCGTCTCAACATCACTCAAGGCCTTCAACTCCGATAACCTTCCAGTCTTTCCAGTCCTCCGGGAAAAGACGCCGAACCGCCCTTTAACGACACCAAATCGCCGCAGCGCAAAGAAGACTTTCTCGAGTCCAGTCTCGGCGGCACTTCTCAATGCAGATGAAGACATCGCACCGTTGCTGAAGACACAAAGAGAATTTGAGAGGCAATTGAGAGAGGTGAAGGAGGAATTGGAACAAGCGGATCAGGCTCGGAAGATCGAGAAGGAGAGTCGTAAGAGAGACCCCGATGGGGAAGTCGATGCGGAACTGGTTGTGTTAATTGAGAAGTGGAAGGGTGCGAGTCGACTTGCTGCTGAGGAGCTATTTGGGAAGGTTAGAGATAGGGTCAATAGGTATGTCTGTTGAATTGGCTTCAGGGAAGGGAGCTAATGAGGAACAGGATGGGTGGGCCGAGAGCTTGGAAGGAAATGCAGAAGAAGCAACAGGAGTTTCAGAACTCCTGGGGTGAGGATGATCAAAATAAAAACAATGACGATTCTGATGACGATGGGGAGCTAAAGGATGTCGAGAAGAGAGATCTTTATGCGGAATACAGTGTCGATCCAGAGACTGAGAACGAGAAGTCACAGCGTGAGAAGGGCGTTGGTGATACTGGAGAGCTGGCGGGACAGGAAGACGTAAGCTACGTTGTCTCGAAAGGTGTTAGTTGCTGCTAAAGACTGCTAGGAATTTACGATGGCGATGATGCTGCGAACGTTGAACGTTGACCTCGATATCGTTGGCTATGATAAAAAGCAACAGAGATGGATCGATTGAATGATATGAAATCTGCATAGAATTATCCAACATGATCGCACATAGCTACAGGTCCAATAGCTTCTTCCTCCTACAGCATGAAGGGAATCACGTCCTGGCTACATCATTTTTTACTATGATAATCTGTCGTTCACAAGATAGAGCTTAGATGCAATGGCTTAAGAAAAATGAGGAATAAATCCTGTTCATCCAGTGTTTCTATACAGACTAAGGTACATCAGCTGTAAACTGGTAAGCACCAACCACTCAAGTTGAGTAGGTAATCGAAGCTTGTAGCCGAGCCTAGCAACTGGTTGTTTCAAACCGCATTTAAAATCTATTATATGTACTACAATCACTTTGCGAATGACGTTGATTATCATGATGTTCCTCAAACGCGCCTCGTACCCCAATCATTGCTCTATACAGCAATGTAGAATTGTGGAGGCGGAGCCAGCCAGGGAACCAGCATGCCAGTGTACAAGTTTGTGCAATCTGGTTTCATACCCTCGAAGCCCACTGTCACGTTTGATCACATCGACCAAGGTCTAGATTCATGTTCCGGAATTTCTCGAGCTCTCTTCAAAGTCAGAGAAGGCGTTAAACACTTAGTCATCAATATGGAGCCCTTCTGCATCTACTCGTTGAATTCTGTGGTCTTGGAAATGGGTGCGAAGGCTACAGGCATGGGATCATTTAAGTACCATTTGGTGGCGCTTCGTTCGTTATGGATATCACGTCTCTGGCAAGCTCCGAGGAAGCTCCATCATGACATTGAAGCCTCATATTTTGGCTCTTATTACGCTCAACTTATGCGATCCCGTGGCAATATCTTTATTCTTCGAAGATCTATCTAAAATTATGGAACGGTGAGCTTAAGGGCCCAAAACTGCATTGAAGGTGCTGTGGCCCTGAAGTTCTGGTCCCCTGTTTAATTATGTGTTGAAAAGCAGTAAAGTGGTCGCGCAAATGCCTACTTAAAAGCTATGTGAGTCAGGCCGGAAGCTCCAGCAACAATGACGACGAGCGAGGACTCTCACCAAATTCAAGAGAGCAATTTGCTGCTATCATCGTGAGAAAGCCAAGAGGACAATCAAAACCGATTTGTGAAGCGGGAGACCCAGCCATAAATTCCCGTGGTACGGGACGGCCCCAATGTCGTAGCAAACGCTCAATCCAGCTAGAGGCTAGTAATCTTTCTACTATAAAAGAGAATTCAATAATTAAATTTTGAGATACTTGGCTTTTTTGACAATAATAAAAAATGAGTGTTGTGAATTGTCAGGGCGACTCAGATTGTTGGGGGTAAAAGTTTCGTATTGTCCTCGACGACAATAGTCCCACTACCACCATTCGCATCAGATGGGACCGAGACCTCTTATTGTTAGTGAAGGTTCCAAGCAATGGGTCCAGTTCGTTCCGTAATTCCTCTACAATAGCAACTGTATTTAATTCTTCCTCTGATACAATCAAACTTCTTCAATACCAAGCTTTTTTTGTTTATACAACAAATTCAGATTCACTATAAATTCTTCCAGGCACCCAATTTCCGTCAACAGATCGAAAATCACGTCGACGCTCATCAAGCATTTCCAAACTTGTTAAGCATATCACACACCATCAGGTTTTTCAATAAACTTGGGTGATTCCAGCATACCAACCTTCTATCACAAACTCAACGGTACTTCGGCTCCTACAATATATCCCTAACCCAGCTCTAACAATAGCTTCAGCATCGAGTACCATCTTCAATATGGGTTCTTCAGTCATCCAAACACAACTACCAACCGAGTTCCACCGATTTCCCAAACTACCAATAGAGCTTCGATTCATGATCTGGTCCTTCGCATTTCCACGCCGGGTTATCGACATCTTTGCCCATAAATTCCAATCATGGACCGAGGACGAAGTCGACTTCATCCCTAAACGCCTAAACATGGACATCAATCCAGAGCCGGGACAGGAAATCCACATGGAAAGAATCTTCGCCCGCCTATGCCCAACAATATTATCGGCAGTTAATAGAGAAGCAAGAAACTTTATCCCCAGCGGATATAGATCCCGCATCAGCACCAATATAACACCACCAGAAGACTTCACCCGCATTAACAACGACATGAGCCCCGAACCAGGCCAGACTTATTTCCGGATAGACGAGGAAAATTCACTCAACTTCACCAAAATCAACTTTGATAGAGACGTCATATTCTTCCGTGCTCTTGGCTCCCAGCGCTCAGAGAGGGGGGATGGACGCTGGGGATCTCTGGAAATAGGCCACAACCTAGAGACCATCATAAACTGCGGTACAAAAGACAACCTAGAACATATCAGACACTTAGCGATAAACTACGACGACGAGCAGTACTTCTGGACGAACAATGGACCAGATGGGTCGAAATGGAAAGCACCTTTTCTCCATTTCCCGAACCTCAAGACGCTCTATGTAGTGAGTGAGGAGTATCGAAGAGTCCGTGTCAGTCGGGATGGAAAGAGAATTTTAAGGGGTCAGGAGAAGAAAGACTACTACAAACAGCGAAAAGGCGACAACTTTAGAGATATCTCATGGGAGCTTGATAACTTTGCGGAGGAGAATCCAGAGTGGAATCGGCCCAAGCTCAAGATAGTGGAGAATACGAAGGCTCTTCGCAAGGTAGTGGAAAGATCGAGATGACAGAAACAATAAGAATCAATTTGGCACACAGTGACAAGACATTAGAGGAATGCTGTCAGTCGACGTGAGGCAATGGCAAGCAAGCAATGTGAAGTAAGATAAATGAGATAACGACGAGAAGAAACGAAAATTCAAAATATGGATAAGAAGAATAAATATAAACGAAGGAGATGAGAGGTAGGAGAAGGGTGCAAGAAGATTAGCAGACTGGCATGGAGAGAAAGAGCCAAGAAGAAGGAGCGGTAGACCGTAAGACAGGGAAGACATATCCGCTTGCAAGACTTAGATATTGAATGAACATCGAAAATGAAACATCCACCCAATTACTGCTATCGTCATGCCCATCTTAGTAGATGTCTCTGTGTTTCTTCGGGTTTCAAAGCATCTGCGTCGTTCTACCCGACCCAATCACCGACTACGCACCAACCTCTAGTCGAAAACAAAACAACCGAAGCCAGACTCGTACACAATATAAAGTTCACTTGGAGCTTCATCGTTTTACTAATTCCCCAAGCTGCGCTTTATTATTCTAGCCTCTCACCGTATTCTCCAATTTTCACAAGTTGCGAGTAGTGAGCTTGGGTTAACGATTGAAACAAAGAAAAGGCTGTGGATATTATAAATCTTGAATACTGGTAGGACAGCACTCTTTACATCTTCAGTTCAACGCTTTTATTTTCTCGGAGCAATTCAGCAATTCAATACATCATGTTCGGGCCTTCTTCTCCACCTGCCCGGTAGCTTCTCCATTTCCTTCAAGCTTACGCTTGACCGAATCATTGGCATCTTGTACAAAATCGGCTTCCTGGTCCATCATATCTACTGACTGAGCCCGATCTCTAGCTTCCGAAGAATTTAGCTTCGTCGACCGATCCCTCACACGCTTGGTGTATTCGTCCAGGCCAATGACTTGTGCCGATACCTCATCTAATACCAGTCTAAGTGATCCTTCAGATTTTGCGGCTCCTTCAATCATCAATTTATCCAATTCAGATGCCTTGAATGCCGTGGCGTATCTAGCCCAATCGCTCTCATCCACTTGTACGTCCGAGTGTCGCAGAGAACTGGTAGCGGCTGCGTGACCCTTCAAATGAGATATCAAGCAATATGCTGGATTTAAGATCGCGTTCATCGCCCATGACTGGAGGAGCAAGACGCCCGATCGAACATCCTCGACGTCTTTCTCCTCCCATGATCGGACTTGAAATAGCAGTGTCTCCACAGCATCCGGTGAACCAGAAAGCTCGGACTGCAGGCCAGTTTCAACGTATATGCCAAACACTTTTTTCAACTCCTCTAGCGCTGGCTTCCAATTCTTATATAAACTTCTATAGATCTGGCCTATGACAGTAAGTGAGCTGGGAATGATTATCTTGAAGGGTTGCTTGTCCTGATCACGCCCCGAGATGATACCGGCGATAATAATCCGACCCGAATAGAGATCTTGATATTGTGACAAGCTATATTTGCTCCAATAGGTCGAAGGATTCGGGTTCGTTCGGGTTCGTTCAGTCGTCAACACTTGGCGGACCCAGCAATCGAGGAAGTGGTTTGCTCTCTTGGTAGCTTCTTTGTACGAATCGCTCATCTTGTCGGAGGGATTGAGTCCGACACGGAATTCGACGGTCTTCTGATCAGGGCTTCTGAAAGTATAGTAAAACTTGCAATGCAAAGAATTCTCTAATTCTCTAAGACCTTTGTCGGCGTAGAAGAGCTGGAGTAGGTCCTGTACAAAGCTCAAAGTCAGCATCGCTCTTTTTAAAAGGGACAGCCTCTCCCCTTATCCTGATGCCTGAATGCTTTTGAATAACGTGGTAGACCTACTTGCGACTTTGCCATGGAGCATCTGAAGAACTTGCCATTGACGAGAATCAATGGTGATCCGCCAAAGCGCGAACTATTAGCCTCGATGGTCTCGAAATCGTTGAATTGCTTCCAATATTTGGAGAAAGGTTCTTTCTCGATTTGGCTTGCGAAGTCGAACCATCCATTCAGAAATTTGATTCCTCTAGCGTATGAAAGTTTGTCATCCGTGAAGAATGCCTCATTCCAGAGAACGAGATCGCCAGTGGTGAGCTGGTAGCTTCTGAAGTGGCACTTGAGCTCATTTTCTACTGAATCCATCTACTGGAGTTAGCATGACCTCCGACCAAGTCTCAGACAGCCCAGATGTTATGAAAAATTGAGTGATTGAGCTGGAGTAGAAAAACAGAAAAACAAGAAAAAGGTAAACTCAACGACCAATCGTTATAACATGTTCAGAGAATCAGGGAGAAGAGTAGACATAAGATAACACGAACCATATCAGAGGGAATCGCTAAGAACGAGTCATGGATCTTCTTGACAAATTTTGCAGTGGTCCAAGTAATCTGCTTGTTGACCATTAGAGCTCTAGTTTCCGAGGTAGATTTGGTTTCGAGTCGCTTGCTATTCAACTCTATAATCATTTCTCTCGGTGGATGAGTTGGCGTTTCAGTAGGGATGGACAGTTGTTTGGAGGGTCCAAGGGAGTTTGATTTTTCTGGGGAAACTCTAGTATCTACATGCGATATTGATCGTTGAGAAGATCCGATCGATCTGTGAAGCACCGTCTGGCGCAGGGTCGAGGTTTGCAAGGGCGACAATCGTTCGGTTACGGTAAGAAATTCGGGGTCTGAGGTGGAGAAACGGCAATGGGGGCTATGGACTCTCACTCCCTGCGGACCTGGGACCGGGAAAGGTTCCTTGACTATAAAGAAGTTAGCGGTTACGATCTTCTCAAAATTAGAAAGCACTTACAAAACTTGGCCCATACAGCAGTATCGGCAGCATAATGCCTAGCCTCAGCTGAGCAATCAGGATGCTGGGCTCGGGCGTCATCCTGTAAAATAGGATTAGTGCCTTGCGCGAACGCGAATTCTTTGTCACCGATCTGAGAGATGAGATACTTACTCGCTTTTTCTGTAGAAACTGGAAGAATTCCTTGCGGACCCCTAATTTCTTGGCTTTCTGTTCCATGAAATTCTCCTGCATAACATAATAACTGGGTTTGGGAGCTAAACTGTTAGCAGGGACTTGGAGGATCAGGGAAGCATTGCTCGATGTGGCTGATCGTCCTGGTGGAGCTGAGCTGTTCATGTTATTTGAACGACTCAGACTTTCAGATCTTGGCCCAGTCGGAACTGGTTTTAAGGGGCCTGGGCAGTACGAATTGATCTGCTGCGGGACTCCGCGATCAAGAGTCGTACGGAGTAGTGGTGGTGGAGGAGGGTCATTTGGTCTATTTGAGTCGGTCCTACAGTTCACCTTCGTAGGTGAACATCGGGATGCACCGCCAAACTTCGACCCTTTGCAATCCCCTGAACCGCTACTGCTGGAGCGCTTTTGAGGGTCCTCCATACTGGTTGAGCGAAGATTGTACAGTCTTTCAGGCTCCACTCCCGGGAAGGGAGAGTTCTTGACTGGACAGTGATGTTAGTCAAATTATCAAAATCTGATGAATGAACGAAGGTTCTTGATCCGAGGGTGAAATGACCAAAAACTGATGCCTTGAAACAAATTCAGCAGATTGGACTTAACTTACAATAAAATCTCCAAACCATGAACTCAGTCAGCCAGGTCTGCCAATCATCGCTCTCACCCGGAAATCTGGCCACTGCAATGGCCTCCTTCTCATTCATCACTTTCATAAACTCTCTCATATCAAGCCCAAGCCCAGCCACTTTGGAATATATCAAACTGGACTGGGAAGCGTACCCACCGCGTTGGCTCCCAATCTTGTGCGTAGATAATCCTGCGGCGGGGCTAAGCCAAGGCTCGAGCTTCACTTCAACATTTCCAGACTGCTGGACTGGCTTCAAATCATCTGAATAGTGATCCATCTTCGCCGGGCTAGTTTCCCCTTGAATAAGATGGGCTTTCTCGTCTCCTCGGAAAGCTGTCCGAATCGCTGATTTCGCAGCCTCGACCTTCTCATCTTCCGGGAATGGCTCGCCCGGAACTGACAAGTCATTAGCAAGACGTTCATTTGATAGAGATACGCGTACAGAATTTGCTCCAAACATCTCGCTCTGCTTTTTCGAGATGCCAACCCGGGCTCTTTTCTGGATGCGTCTCCATGACAAGGTCGATCCTCTTGTCCAAGTACTTCCAGATAGCGTCGCGGTCGATGCCGATTGCTTTTCCATGGGAATATATTGCCTGTTCCTGGGATGTGTATCCTGCCATGATGAAAATTGTTGTTCTGGTTGAATGAACAATTAGGAGTTCGGGTTGTGGAGGAATGTGGTTGTTGTTTTGGGAAGCGCGAACGAAACGGCAAGGAGAAGGCACAACACATCAAATTGCTCGAAAGAAGAGAAGAGAAGAAGTGCCTTGAAGAAAGTCAACAACTTATTAGCTAGTAGGAAGATAAAATTCCACGAAGAATCACGCACCTTTTGCACTTCACTCTTTGTTTACTATCTGCACTATTTATTTACCTGCATGACGTTGAGCACGTTTGAGAATCCTAGCAGTCAAAAACTCCTACGGTCGATGTAAATTTACCACGGGCCCAGACTTACCGCATGGAGATTTATGGACATTCAGACATCTTAAAGACGTGACACAACAGAAGGTCTCTCCCGCTGCTTTGGTAGCCTTAAGATGGTACAGCATTTGAGCTTCGTACTCTGGCCTGTACCATCATCTACGCTTAGTCTAGCGGCTTAGTCTAGCGGCGACGCTGTAAGGACAATGCGTAGATGATGGACCGTAGTAAAGGGGATTGGTATAGAATGAAATTAAATTAGGGAAGCGCTCGGTATCTCACCACAATACATTCAATAGCATAAATGATAAATGATAGAGACTGGTATGCATTGTCCATTATATGCTCCGAGCGACGTAATCATACTGGCGGATCGCAGTACGAGGTATCATGAATCGTATAGAACTTCCAGGTTCCATGTCCAGCCACAACTCCAGGATGACCCCTATTCCGTATTTGAAGCCGCCAACACCAGCAATGCTCCCACCAACGCCTTATGCAATCGAAAGACATCCACTTATACATCACTCCTCCTCACCCTCATCATTAGCAGCTTCACGCTCCTTACGAATGAACTCTGCCATCATCTCCGGCTTGAAGATGTAGCTATCAGGATCTGTACTTCGAGGTGGTTTCTGCTCGTCAAACACCATGCCAATGCTATCGATCCACTTGCGTCGTCTCTCCATCAAAGTCTTCGTCAAGTCACCGATGCCAGGTCGTGCCATGCCTGTGCCTCCTGCACCAACAAAGTGGCTTCCTCCTCCAGCTCCACCAGGTCGCTTGTTTTTCTTATTCTTGCCCATCGTGCGTGTACGTTTGAGGTATGCGGTCTGAACTTGTCCATCAAGGTCCTCGAGAATGGTGGTATACTCTTGATGGGCCATGCGCTCCTTAACGAGATCTGTGAGTCGGCCCTTTCTAGCACCATTCATGATTGTTGTTTCTTTGAGCTTAGTCTGGAGGAAACGAATACGAGCCGCAATTTCATCATCCTCGTGGGCATCGAAATCAGGAACAGAATCTGGTGCAAGGAAACCAAGATGACGGAGCTCTTGCTTGATGCGTTCATCAACCTGGGGGGCATCGAGCTTGTAGGGCACTCCCTTCTTGTATGATTCGGAATTGGATTCGCTCATGAAGGTTGCAGGTGGGACAGGGGTTGGTTCATTGCTTGGGCCGAGATCTAGGAGATTATCGAGATCCGCATTACTTTCGCCATTGAGACTGGCTTCACCATTCGTGACACCATTCGTCGCTGGCTTCTCCTCAGATGCTGGTGCACGACGTTCTGGGCGCAAAGTTGACAATAATCGTGAAAGAAGGGGGCCAACTGAAACCTCCTCTGTCTCTGCTGTAGAGTCATCTAGGTCTTCAATGCTTCCTCGTGCTTGGTTCGGAGCAAGCTTGTCACGGCCATGTTGCGGGGTATCTAAAGCCATTCCTCCATCCTCTTCAGCCCAGACATCTGTATAGTGTCTCTTTCCACGGCGGGGCATTTGGAAAGGACCAATACGGTCACCTCTCTCTCTCAGGAAAGCAAGGTCTTCTTCAGTGAATGGGCGAAAGTATGGTTCGATGTAGGTAGCGAATGTTGTAGCTTGGACTTGAGAATTAGGTTTAGCGTTACTGAAGTCTTTGTCGGGTGGGTTGCCAGGAATCAAGTTCTCTAGGTTGTCTTTAGGGAACACAGAAACGGAGTAGATCTGACGCTTCTCGTCGTCAGTCATGTCAGGGAGGATTGGACGAATATCGTAGATAGCGGAATCTGGGCAGGTCGAAGGATCTTCACCGAAGACTTGAAGATGAGGAATAGCAGGGGCGGGCGCTGGTTGATGCTCATCTGAGCTCGAATCGTCGTCTTCTCCACCTCCCTTCTCATCGATATCCCCACCAGCAGGTGTAATAGCTACAGGAGAGAGAGACGAGCTCGCCGAGTCGTTATCTCTCGACATTTTGCGTCCTGGTTTTCGGTTTGTGGAGTCTCGAATTGGCGAGGAATCTGGTTAAAATAAATCAGTAAGTGATGCAATGCGGGATGGGTGCGGGATTATTCCCGCTCGACAGGAACGGCCAGTGACACAAGACTCACCAAGATTGGAACCATCCTGAGGAGCAAGACCATGAGCACCATGTGTTAAGGGTCTCTTTTCCTTTCTCTCCTTCTTGTTCGCCTTAGCTCTGCTACGCTCCTCCTCATCTGCAGCATCTCTCTTGGACCTCTCCTTGCGCTCCTCATCTCGTCTTTCATTTTCAATTTCTTCGACTCTATCTTTTCGTGCCTGTGCCAACAATCTCATGCCCCTATCGCAGACCTGCCCTCGCGTATCGACAACATCAAGAAGCTTTTGTAATCGATCTAACAAGCCCTCCAAGTCCTTCGAGCTCGGGATGGATACGCCGTAATTCTCAATAGCATCGTCGGAAGCTCTGAACTGCTGGATAGGCAACTCAAGGTATGCTGTTTCGCCAGACTCAGTCGGGGGTAGAGAGGTTCTGGCGCCTACCAGGCTGGGAGTTGTGTTGCGACTTCTTGATTGACGCACATCGCGGCCCTTCTTGCCTGTTCCTTTCTGGCCAGGAGGCATTTCGACGAGGACCTAATTCAGCTGAGCATAAAAGGATCGATTGCAGCTTTCATGTATCAGCGTCAAGAGTTGAATCAAGATGGCATCCTCCTCAGTGACGTTAGGATTAGTTGATCTTGGGTTGTTGTGAAGGGGCTGAAGTGGTGAGGCGCGACCAGAGCTAGTCCATAATGGGACTAATTAGATCCGGGGAAGGAAGAAGGTTGGAAGCGACGAGATACAAACATCTGTTACTTTGAACTTTGGTAGACTCAGTTCAGAGGGGGTTGAACAAGCAAATACAATAAACTGGGCTCAAGCTTTCTATCCCGGATGCTCATTGATCATGAAGGCTATCTATCACATCCATTGAAGCCTTGTCTTTCCACTTCCTGCAATTACTGTAGAGCCACTATCTGAGTGCACATAAACAACCGTCTCAAAAGCGAAACTCAAACTCATAATTATCAGACAAAAGTCTCGAGCTCTCTCTTTGACGTGCAGGTTGGCTGGTGATTGTACACTGTGAATTTTCAAGTACAGTAACATGTCACTAACCCGATTTTCACCCTCATATTCCTCTTGAGCTTAATAATTCGAACCTTAAATGGACCGCAGGACCCCAAAGATAACATGTCACGGGCCTCAAAAACGTGCTTCGTAATTCTTACTCCGCAATGCCGACTCCGTAATACCGACTCCGGATATGCGAATGGTTTCGTATTCTTGCATAATCCAAACCTGAGACCAGATCCTTGAATGTTGACACCGCCCCTCCAACCGAGCCAACCCGTCCTCCGGCTCCAACCTATCACACTTCACACTCCCTTCTTAGTCACCAGTCAAGCTTTCCCTGGTGTCCCAAGACTGCCGCCCTCTCTCCCATCCCCCAATATCTCTTGGCACCATCGACTTTCCCTCCTCCAACCTCAATCCCGCAAATACTGAATGCGCCCGAAGACATGAATTGATCCCTATGTTAAATCAATTATCAGGGCGCGGATGGGCCACATGCAATACGTCCTGCGCAGACTAGACAGCGATGTGTAAGTCTCTCGAAATCTCCTTTCCGCGCCTTCTTTCGCTGTCTGGGCGCCAAGGATGCACGCGATCTTGGAAGCTTGGCTCTCTACCATCCGCACTTCTCTCTCGTTTATATATCTATATCTATATCTATATCTATATATGTACTGACTTGTGCCACCACGCAGCTGTGAAGGAAATCGACACCGTTGTGTACGTACTACCTATCCGAATTTCTCTTTCTTCCATCTGTCGTCCACACCGTGGCTGCAAATTCCCTGTGAATTCCTTATGTCCGTAGAAGGCGAAACCACCGCCAGATCGCCTGCTTTACCATTATCATATCAACCTTTCCTACCGACCTCCAAGCCACTGACCACATGATAGTTTATTGTTTCCCAACGAGGAGTGGTCCAACACTGCAACAAATGCACAGTTGAGTGCCGCCGTCGTGGCACAGCTGCGGGTTCGTACCATCGACTCGCCGGGCAGAAAGTATGAGCTGACGGCTGCCATAGCCAAATATCTCATATTCCCTTACTCTCAACGAGAACCTTCGAACTTTATCAACGCACAATGCCGACCAGAGCGGTTCGATCGGCGGCTTTCTCTACGTTCCAGATCTTGATCGAGACGACCCATGTTACGAGCTGTCAAAGGACTACATCCCTACGAACGTCACCCGCCAAGCCAACCTCCCTCCAACGGACTTTACATTAGTCGCCCTGGCCCCTTGGATCAATGCAGAATGTACTCGGGCGTTCATGGCAGCAGCGGATAAAGATCCTATGCGAGGATTCATCTTCTATCTTGTCAATAATGGTACCTCGCAGCCTCCATCCGCTAGCTCATCGATATGGGATCTTGGTGATGCCGGGAATTGGAAATCTAGACATGGTTATCCGGTATACGCTGTGCCTTCGAATATCGGTCAGGAGATGATATACCAGTCGAGTCTGTATTCTGGAAATATGACCAGCGTACCCTACGGACATCAGATCTCGGAACTACCTAATATTGATCCAAGAGACTACGTTAGGATCTACACAGAACTTCATGTTTCGAATGGCGCAGTAGTACCTAGTTATCCTGTCCTTCTCGCCATCATTATCGCCGTCCTTCTCGCACTGGTCGGAACTACATCGGCTACAATGCACTTAGTCTTGCGGTCAAGAAGAAATTCCCTAGAACGACGGGTTGCTAACGGCCAAGTCAACTTGGAGGCTCTTGGCATCAAACGGCTCACAGTGCCTCCAGAGCATATCGACAAGCTGCCTTTATTCACGTATACCTTGGAAGAAGAGAGCAAACAACTACCGGCATTTCAACGGCCTAAAGACAACAGTACCTCGACAACAAATACCGTCGACCTTGAGGACGACAGCAGAGGGTTCAATAGGAACCCTGGCTCGAACCATCAAGAAACACCCTTGCCTTTATCTCCGGTGTCGATAATCGATGATACTGTGTCAAACACAGACTCGATCCTTGCCCATAAATATCTACCTTATTCCCAACCGACATGTCCTATATGTCTTGACGACTTCGATTCTGGCACGACGCCTATTCGAGAGCTACCTTGTGGCCACATCTTTCATCCCGAGTGTATCGATTCTTTCTTGAGCAACAACAGCTCACTATGTCCGATGTGCAAAAAGAGTGTCTTACCCAAGGGGTTTTGCCCTACCAAAATCACTAATGCCATGGTCCGCCGTGAGAGGAATATCCGCCAGTTACGCTCACGGGTCATAGTCAATGATGAGGAGGGCTCCTTCGAATCGGATGATGTGAGGAACCGAATACGTCGATACCAAGCAAATGCTCGAAGGATTCTTCGTCACTCTACTACGCCTCCTAGAATCCCCGAAGATGTCAACGTGCACATGGAGCCGCAAATCGCTCTCATGACGGACGCATTGCCGGCCGCGAACGTATCTGTTTTAGGTAATGTGATCCCGGCAGACCTTGGTCCAAGGGCACGTCATGAAATTGCTCAGCATCGAATTCGAGAACTCGCTGCTCGTCGATCACCAGATTCGGAGGCCATTGACGGACGGCGGTCAAAGTGCAAGTCTCCCTATTTAATACAAGAAACACCTCTAACAATACTTAGGGCGGAAGACGTTATCACAAGTCTTCCCAGGATTCGGCTAGGCCTAGCGATGTTTTCTTCGTTTGATTGCATTTTAGCGTTGCATTGGGAGGGCTTTAAAGGCGTTATATACCTTAAACAGGGGCTAAGGAGTATTGGGAGTAAGAGGACCATCTAGATGACAATGCCCGGAGGCTTACATCTAATGGATTGGTAGGATGCAGAGGGATACATGATGAAATCATGCTCATAGCGGCATTCGCGAAAGCATTACCGTGGCCTAGATAGAGCCAACGAAGAAGTGAACACGACGAAAACCAGGAATATCACGTTGTTAATTGACCGCCTTATCTCGAAATAGGCTTGTTTCGCTATCTATCCTAACTGCTCCAAAGTCATTGAACGATTCAGATCCTAGAATACTTGCGGTCCAGTTCGTACATTCGGATTCTTTGAAACAACGAGTAATCGAACTTCCCGGAATAGCCCATTTCTCCATTATCGTCTAAGCAGCCATTGGAAATATGTGCTTGTCATGTCCCGGTGCAGGCTAAATCAATCTGCTAGCTGCCTTCCGCCCTATCTTGAACCCTGCAGCTTTCCGCTTATCAGCGACAGCCTTCAGCTCAGCTCTCAGTGTGCGGGATAGGTAACTTTCTCTGTGCACGCAACTGATGTTTGATTGAGGATATACTCGTAGCAGAAAGCTATTGACAAAGTCAAAATGCATCTCATCCCGAAGGAAGTATGTCTTGCGCCTTATCTAGTAACATTGGAGTTACAAGTTGACCCCGCATCTAGGTCGACAAGCTGTTGATCTCTCAACTAGGTCTTTTGGCACAGAGACGCCTAGCCAGAGGAGTCAAGCTCAATCACTCAGAAGCTGTCGTACGTATTCCAAACCCTTTGGTCATCAATCTGCTAATAGCCTGAGGCTCTCATCGCGAACAATCTTCAGGAAGTACCTCACCCTCGACCCCGCCTCTCCAAGTCGAATGCTAACAAGTCCAGCTCATCCGCGATGGCAATCACACAGTCGCAGACCTCATGACAATTGGCGCAACGATGCTCGGCCGCCGTCATGTCCTCCCCTCGGTCTGCTCGACCCTTACCGAACTCATGGTCGAAGGCACATTCCCAACAGGCACATACCTCGTAACCGTCCACCACCCTATCAGCAGCGACGACGGCGATCTTGCGAAAGCCCTTTACGGATCTTTTCTCCCGATACCAGATAAGAGCATATTTCCTCTGCCAGCAGAAGAAGAGTACAAGGCGGAGAGACAACCTGGTGCGGTGGTCACAGTCAAGGGTCGGGTGGTATTGAATGAGGGCCGAAAGAGGATTCGCTTGAGAGTGACTAGTAAAGGGGATAGACCTATACAAGTATGAATGACGAGAACAAAGCCTGTGGAGTCAAGCTGATGGAAGCGTAGATCGGATCCCATTACCATTTCATCGAGACGAATCCTCAGCTTGAATTCGATCGGATTAAAGCCTATGGCTATCGTCTAGACATCGCAGCTGGAACATCTGTGCGTTTCGAACCTGGAGATACCAAGACCGTTACATTGGTAGAGATTGGTGGGAAGAAAGTCATTCGTGGAGGAAACTCTATGGCGACTGGGCCGGTCGACCATTCGAACGTTCATGAGATTCTCACAAAGCTCCAAGGTGCTGGATTCGCACATGTTGAAGAGCCGGCTTGGGATATGGCTCATATTAGCGCTTTCGAGATGGATAGAGCGGCGTATGCTACCATGTTCGGCCCTACAACAGGTGATACTGTGAGGCTGGGTTTCACGGATCTCTGGATCAAGGTTGAGAAGGACCTGACGTCTTTTGGGGATGAATGTAAGTTTGGTGGTGGAAAGACTTTGAGAGAGGGTATGGGCCAAGCTTCTGGTGTTTCTGATGAGGTTTCGTTGGACTTGGTTGTTGTCAATGCGTTGATTGTGGATTGGAGCGGTATCTACAAGGCGGATATTGGTGTCAAAAATGGCATGATTGTTGGCATTGGAAAAGCTGGCAATCCCGATGTCATGGAAGGTGTCAGCTCTAATATGATTGTGGGTTCTTGTACGGATGTCATTGCCGGAGAGGGTAAGATAATCACAGCTGGTGGTTTTGACACTCATATCCACTTCATCTGTCCTCAGCAGGTCTATGAAGGTATCTCTTCGGGCATTACTACAATTCTTGGCGGCGGTACTGGCCCTAGGTAAGCATTCTAGCTTTTCATACTACTGCCTTCTAACATTATCCAGCGCCGGCACCAGTGCAACAACGTGCACACCAGGCAAGAACTATACGCGCCAAATGCTAAAAGCCTGCGATACCCTACCGATGAATATTGGAATCACAGGAAAAGGCAACGACAGCTCGCCAACGGCCCTACGTGAACAAGTCATCGCCGGTGCTTGTGGTCTCAAACTCCACGAAGATTGGGGCACAACACCTTCAGCTATCGACTCTTGTCTTACAGTCTGTGAAGAATTTGATGTCCAATGTCTCATCCACACCGATACACTCAATGAATCTGGATTTGTCGAATCAACCATCGCCGCTTTCAAGGATCGTGCAATTCATACATACCACACAGAGGGTGCTGGCGGTGGTCACGCCCCGGATATTATTAGCGTTGTCGAACATGCGAATGTTCTTCCTTCTTCAACGAATCCTACAAGACCGTATACGAGGAACACTTTGGATGAGCATCTCGATATGTTGATGGTATGTCATCATCTCTCCAAAAACATTCCCGAAGATGTTGCTTTCGCAGAATCCCGTATTCGGGCCGAAACAATCGCAGCTGAGGACGTGCTTCATGATCTGGGTGCTATCTCCATGATGTCTTCCGACTCTCAAGCTATGGGTCGCTGCGGTGAGGTAATTCTGCGTACGTGGAATACCGCACATAAAAATAAAGTCCAGCGTGGTACATTGAAAGAGGATGAAGGTACTGGAGCGGACAACTTTAGAGTCAAGAGGTATATCAGCAAGTATACAGTGAATCCTGCCGTTGCGCAAGGAATGGGCCATATTATTGGAAGTGTCGAGGTGGGCAAGTTGGCCGATCTGGTCGTTTGGGATCCAGCTTGGTTTGGAACGAAGCCTATGACTGTCATCAAGAGCGGATTGATTTCTTATGCTCAAATGGTACACTTCTTTTCCCCTCTCACCAAACTCTCTTCTAACATAACAAAGGGTGACCCCAACGCCTCCATCCCAACCGTGCAACCAATCATCAGCCGCCCCATGTTCGCTCCCCTCGTCCCAGAGACCTCAATTCTCTTTGTGTCCGAAGCTTCCATCTCGTCTGGCACGATCTCCTCGTATGGGTTGAAGAAACGGGTTGAAGCCGTCAGGAATTGCAGGAAGATCGGCAAGAAGGATATGAAGTTTAATAACGTCCGCCCAAAGATGAGGGTTGATCCGGAGAATTATAGAGTTGAGGCTGATGGTGTCCATATGATTTGTGAGGCTGCAACAAGTCTGCCTTTGACGCAGGGGGTGTTCGTTTACTAAGGATATCGAAAAGGGGCCAAGGAGTGGGGGAAAGGGTATGAGCCAGGAATTAATTTCATTTGAAGGAGTGGTATGAATCAAGCAAGATAAGTGGAAGGGATGAAATTCCGTCTCGTTTCTATTCGGCGATTTAAAAAATACGATACCTATGAAGGAGAAAGAAATGATTATGAGTATGAGAAACCAAACCTTGGCGACAGCAATCTCTAAGTCATCTAAAGAGTATTGAAATGAACTGAGTCCAATATTTACCGCTGCCCTATTCCATAGCAGCGACAAGAGCTAATTAAGAAAGAAATCCGACCTGGGAATCCTTTACGCATAGCACGTGACAGCGTGTGTTATGTAACGCGACATCGGTCGTCGCGTCTCGACCGTTTTTCTTCCTCTCCTCCCATTAACAGTACCTCTGTATTCGCCCTTCTTTCTTGATGTGTTCTTGATGCGAACGACCGAAAGTTCATTCTGATTGCGAGAAAATAATCACAGTGTCAATCTCAGAGATGGACCCCTGAAAGCGGATAGTAGTGATGACTACCAAGCATACAACATGTCGACCTTTCGTGGTATTGTGCAGGAATTTCCTGATATTCGAAGTAAGCCATCATTGCGAAGCGGATTTTTGATTACATCCAATAGCTAGAATGGTGCACTGATCCATACAGTTGATTTCTTTCGCCCAATTCCTGGAATGCGCCCTCCACGGAAATGCTTCTTGAGTCATGTTCACAGTGACCATCTGGCTGGACTTGAGACGCCGTCGTTCAACAGCTGCTTCATCTACTGCTCCGCTGCCACTCGAGAGATTCTCCTCCGGCTTGAGAAATACCCTCAGCGATTGAATTTCCAGAAAGGCATTTTGGAGAAGCCTCCAAAAGTTACGTACAAGCACCTCGACAAGCTCTTGAAGACTATACCTCTAGAAGCCCCTACACGCATTGAATTGGAACCCGGAAATGAGATCCAAGTCACATTGTTCGATGCCAATCACTGCACTGGAGCTGTCATGTTTCTAATCGAAGGCAATAATAAAGCTATATTGTACACTGGAGACATCAGATCTGAGCCTTGGTTTGTCAATAACTTAACTAGAAATCCTTTCTTGATTGAATATACCAGCGGATTGAAGACTCTCGACTGTATTTATCTTGATACAAGTAATACTAGGGATATTCCATTTCCACCGAAGGCCGACGGTCTCAAAGAACTTCTCCAAAAGGTATCTGAGTACCCCATTGACACAGTCTTCCACTTTGCGGCATGGACGTTCGGTTACGAGGAAGTTTGGATGGCGTTATCTCGGGCCTTGAAGTCGCAGGTTAATTTACCGCCAATTTGTCTTGTGAGCAAAGCTAATAGCCATTAGATTCACGTCGATGACTATAAATTACGCATTTACTCATCGCTCTGTGGCAAGCCTTATGACCCAAAAGATCTGAACAATGATGCCCTTCTTTCTGGTCCTTTCCTTGCGCATGAGGGTCCCGCGCTGACTGGCTATAAATGCGGCAATTCTCCACAAGATGGTTGTCTGACGAGCGAAACAGATGTTCGTCTCCATAGCTGCGAGAAGGGACTTCATTGTGACAAGCTGAACGACAAAACTGTATGGATTCGTCCAATCCTCACCCGTACTGCTCACGGAGAAATGGCGGAGGTTGGAGTTGGAGGGGGCGCAGGAGATCTCACTCAGCGCCTTGAAATTGTACTCGATAGCGCCGGCGTGATCGATCAATTTATCGGACTGTAAGTATTTGTTCGAAAACCAGATAGAATAGACGCTTACCAGGCCAGGATTGCGGATACAGAAGATCTCGTCAAGATGGACATCAAACGTATGCTCAACGACGGTCTTAGATCTCGTCGAACTACTTTATCGCTTGATGAAATAGGACTCGATCCGAAGAAGGGAAATCTATCCCTGAAGAAAGTCGCCGAAGCGCTGGCTCGATCTGTTTCAGAGAAAAAGAGTGCGGCTCCGAGCGAGAAACCAGCTCCGATGGACCACAAGCCACAATTTGAAACTCTTCCTAGAATCCTTACATTCCCATATTCCCGGCACTCTTCCTACCCAGAATTATGCCACCTTGTCAAAATTTTCAACCCCAGAGATGTGTATCCATGCACCGTAGACGAGGCGGCTTGGGATGAAGATGTCAGCATGGAGAATCTATTCGGTGCATATCTCTCACCGACCACATTTCGGCATGACGATGAGATGCGAGGTGAGTGAATGCTGTGATATGAAAGTCTTGTATGTCTGATTGAAGGCTGATATGTCCGTGTACTTTAGCACTTCTAGAGCAACGGAATTCGAAGCTTGGAACTCAGCAAACCCAGACAACTGCAACCAGCGACACTTCAATTCAGGTGTCGCTATCGAGTAGCCATGTACACGAAGAGGACAAGGAAGTCTGGACTTGGGGCACCCTCGACAATCTAGGCAGCAACTCTCAACAACGGGACACTCGAAACTCCGGTACCAGGTCTGAAATCGAATTCAATTCGAAGTTTGAAGCTGATGCTAGCAATTTCGCTGAGCACGGATCCTCTGCCAGCCCATTATCGAGCCGCATTCATCCAGGAGAGTCTGCCATGCTACCGACAAGAAGTCTCATTCAGCGAATCGAGACAATCCCAAGACTTCTTGCCTTTCGAAAGAACTCCCAGGCTGGTCTTCAACCAGCCGATACTTTTGGAAACAAAGGATTTCTTCGAGAAGATCAGATGTCTGAGGAATTAGGCAGGATAAACTCCGACCATCAGCTGAAGCAGATGCTGACTGATATAGCTGAGATAATTGCAGCAATCCCTTTAACTCCATCCAAGGTTATCACGGCTTTATCACCTGGATCTGCATCACAGCGTCTGCGCCGGAAAGCGATCCACGAGAGGCTCGAAGGACAGGTGAAGCGTGCACGCTTCTCATATGACGGTCCAGGCTCTTCGCCATCGGTGGCAGATTCCAGCGGTACTCCTCGGACAGCACAGAATCTCTCAGCTGTAATTGAGATATCTGACGAGTCTGATGGTGAAGCTGCTTCTACTCCATGCTCCGAAGTTGACAGTCATATTCAACCTGTCGACAATTCACCTGATCAATTGAACGCTACTTTCTCAGACATCCAATCCTACAATGCAGCACAGTCTTTGAGTGAGCCATACCGGAGGATATTCGACATCGAGTCATGGAATTATGACAACGGTGATTTGCCAGCATTTCTCGATGTCGACAACGAGGAAAGCGAGGATATAGATAAGTACAGAAACACAGTTGTACGTTGCAAGAATTGTGGCCACGAGATGTGGACAGTGTGGATGACCTATGTTGGATTCTGCACAGGTGACTGCATTGAAAATGGCTGGAATGAAGACAGAGGGGACGGAGAGCCTTACTACGAGATCGCATATTCCGAAGTCGGCCCACGTACAGACATCGATCCGGGGAACTACGCAGACTGCCGGAAACTAGATCGAAAAAATATAGTGGGCGATTACATTGATGACCACTCTGATGCGTACGACACTTTTGACGAAGAGGAAGGCCATCAATCTGGATATGATACCAATGACAGTTTTATCGACGATGATAGTCTTGAGGATTCTGTAAACGGAGAACAGACCGGCAACGATTCTACTGCTGAGGGTGAGGATGTAGTCGACTACAAAGCAATGTTCAAGGACCTTCAACGGAAGCACAATCAGCTTCTCAGCAAACACGAAGGCATGATGCAGAATATTGTGGGTTCGGACTATGCATACGATGCCAGTTCTCCTGGAGAGTCGTACTTGTTAGCTGATGCAGATACTGATAAAGTTGACGAGTATAGAGCGACCGTTGTAGATATCAAGCGTCCGGATCCGCAGGTAGTTGAGCTTGTCTTGTCTCAAGCCCAGGAGCAGTCACAGCAGTCAGAGGTATCAGGAGAAAGAATATTAGATCGTGCCAAGGCATTTGAGGCAGCAGCGGGTGAGGAGTGGAACAACATATCTCTGGTCTCGACTAGGGACAACAACCACACTCATCCCGAAATTGAGCTGTAGAGAAGGAAAACGGAGTTGCTTTGCCGTGCTGTGATTCGATTGCATCGCACAGGGGAAAGGCTGGAGTTTGTTCTTGGTATGGACTTTGCATGGTTGGAGAGATGCATATGATACCCCGATATTTGCTGCAGCTTGCACGACTGGCTATAAATGATAAATACGACTTGTTACTGCTAGCTTCTACACAAGTAAATGCAATCAACCAACCGTTACTATCTCACGTGGAAATTCAGATCACCGGCTCACAATGATCAATTCCAGTACAAGTGTACAAGCAAAGCAGAGCACATACATCTATTGGAGAAGCGAAAAGGCACAACCAATTACCGCCCTCGTACCACGTTTGGATCAGATGCAGGGGAACCAAATCGGCGGCCGGGTCTCAGCCCTCTCTGTCGACCAGGCTGTCATTGGACGAGAGCTCTACGGGAGTGATAGGAAGGGCAAAGCCTGCAGGGCTGAGGATTTATTATTGGGGTGTGAAGGATGATTTGAAGGGATTGGCTCAGATGTGACGGAAGTTCGATATGGGTCCAATGGTGCCAGGAGCGATTGTGGAGACGGGGACATGGGAATATCTGATTGCATGGTAGAACAGGTCGCGATTTCGTAATCGGATTTCTACTGCTGGTGCTGGGGTTCTTGGATTGGTGACTTGGTGATCTGGTAAGGAAGGCTATTGACGGGATGAGGATCGCACTGAGCTGGTGACTTTGGGTCTTGGTGGGACGTTGATGCGGACGTGGTGAGTTGTGAACGACGTGTCAGTCCGCTTCGGAGGTCGATTTCCTTTATGGATTGGCATGGCATTATATTGCATGAGGAGGCCATTCTGGCGGTGCTGTACGGAAGATTTCGTAGAAGAAGCTTTGCGAGCGTCGTATGTGAGATGATGACAGAGCAAAGGTGCTGACGAGAGTCTGAGCGTGATCAATACATGTTTGCTCTGGCTCCAGAGTGAATTTTCCTGTTCTTCTCTCGATGTGAGAAGGGTTTCTATCCTCTGAGGCTGTTGATACTTAATGATCCATCCTGGCATCCATCCTCCAGAAACGATTCAAGTTCGAGACTTCAACTTATTTAATTAGAGGGGCAGTTGACAACAAGGGAGAAAGAGAGAATGCCACGACAAAAGAAGCAAGGAATATATATTACCGGCCATTGAGGAATAGAATAAAGAAGGGATTGGTCAACTGGTTAACTCTGCAGGAATCGAATTCTTTGTCGTTGTCTCTGTTTCTGTTCCAATAGTTCGGCCTGGTTGACCAAATTTTGGAGCGAGCTGGCGAAGCAGCTTCACGAGCCACGACTTCACCGCACGTCCGACTGCGAGACCTCCGTCCTTCTGCAACCCATACAATCGCCACTTTGACGCCTCCCCCACGACTATTTAAACCATCACTCCCTTCTCGAAAAGCCATCCGAAGTCTGTGAATATTTTTGGCAGAACAATAAGCCAAGGAATTGCATCTGAAAGGAACTGCTCCGCCGCGGCGAGGTCAGGAGGATTCGGCCACAGCGGTAACGCAACGACACGGATTGAGGTCGAAGGATACCGACCGTGAATCCCACGATTTGTTGATCCACTGATTCACTCGGCGAGGTTGTGATTCACGGCTACTCAAAAGGGAGCCTCTGGCATTATTCGAACCTCAAGATCGACGCCAGTTACCGTGTCTTTCATCCCTTCTTCACCTCTTACTCGGATAAGACGACACCAGTCACAACACGCTACATACGCAACCTCGACTCTCGCTACCTACCTGCGAATAGCCTCGACTCGTGTTCTACAATTCGGGCCTGCGCCAATTAATACGACCTCCCTGTTCACAGACTCAACGTCCGACTCAACACCACCAAGATGAAAGGCCCTCCGATCGACCAGCTGGTATATTGCCATATGTTTCCCAAACCTAAGTCTACTGATCCGCAGAACTTCCAAGGTCTATTGCAACGTCAGCTTGTCCCCGAAGTTCGACATGAAACACAAGCTTTCTATGGCCACCTCTCGTCGCAAGAAGCAAAATACCCCGGCCTAGACTACTCTCATCAACCACACCGCAATCGACTATCGCGATATCCATGGCACAGAAGACTCTTCAGATCATTCGATGCGCTGCGGCTGACCGGGAGCGAGATCGCGGGGTTGACAAAATGGGAGGGCACACGCTGGGCAAAGGAGAGATTTGAGAGAGAACAAGGGGTTGTGATTCGAGATACGACTGGTGATGGGATTGAAGACTGGGTACGACCTGAGTTACGTGTTCCAGTACAACGGGCAGTGGAGAGTTTGGATCGCGAGATGGAAGGCAACCGGATTGGAGTACCAGGAGAGGAGAATAGGGGTGCAGAGGACGAGGATATGGATGACGAGGATGAGGATAGCGACGTGGAGATCCGCAGCGTGGGTATTCAGCTCAACGAGCGACTTCGAGCCGCTGTTGCGGAAAGAGAGGCTGGCAATGCCGCTACAGTTATGGACGAAGAATGGGAGCAGTGGCTCAAGGATGCCGTTGAAGCTGGCGGTATCCCTTTCTTGTCTTCCGATCTCTCACCGAACGCCAACATCCCCGGTACTCGACCGGCCTCCAACGATAACCCTGCGATGCACCCGCGTCTCTTGAACGCCGCGCGATTAGGACAATGGCAACAAATTCCTGATTTCTTACAGAATATGGTGAGGCAGAACATGGAGGCCACTCGTCGGTTGGATCGTTTGGAAGATGTCACCCAGACTTCAGCGCCGAATCCGTCGAATTTTCCCTCAAGACTGAGCTCTGACCCTCCACGCGTAAGCGCAAGAGCAGCCCCTATTCCGAATCCCTCAACAGGACGGATGGATCCCAGAACAGCAGCTCGACTCGACCTTGACTTCTCGAGAATTCTTCCTCCCTTGCCCTCCACCACATCAAGAGTCGCTCCTCGGATGCCAAGAAGTCCGTTTAGCGACAACACTCCATGAAGCATTGTCAAGTTGCTATGATTTACATTCGTAGGGCTCTGATTGGAGAGGAAACTGCTGGCTGGGCCGTATACCAATATTTCGTTCCTACGCTAGTATTTCTGTTTCATATGCTCTCTCGAAATTCATTAAGGCGTTGTTTTCAGCAAAGGCGTTCCGAAGCGTTAATGTTCTACTTTACATTTGTCTTCCTATTCGATGGGTTTTGAAAAGGTGCATGGATTAGGGAGAGATGAGATGATAGCACAGGCTACGGTCGATGACTGAGGCTTGGGTAAAGGTACATAAGGGATTTTGCTCAAATGGGAATCATTGACTGCATGGCATGGAATATCTGTTTGGGTATTTTTGTTGCTTCCAAGCCATAGGCGTTAGAGACGCCTGACGCAAGAATGGATGGAAGCGTATAATTGGCTGGTAGTAGCTTGCGCAGTGGCTTATGAATCGCGATGATATTCTCGATTCTCAGTGCAGAGTGAGTGAAAATGATTAGAGCTGTGATCGCTGATAACTCCTTTGCAAGTGCAAACATCTTATGTCTCAGACCCAAACTTGCTTCACAAAATCCTCGATATCACCCATCAGCAACTCTGGTTGTTCAAGCGCAGCGAAATGGCCTCCCTAGTCCGAGAACATTAACATCCACCACACTTCACGCCCAAGATTTCCATCATCATCCAAAGAATAGGTCAGAAACATACCTTCTCATGCTCCCGATAAAACACCAAATTTTCTCCCTTCTCCAACCAAGCTTTCGGCGAAGAGATAATCTCCTTCGGGAAGTTGCTATACCCGAACGGTTTTCCCCCTGATCGGGGCCACGCACCTCCATCGGCCGAGAATCTCTGTATGTCGGAATTCACATCAACTTTTGATCCAACCAGCTTGTCGTTTTCTATGCACGGCTTCCGAGTTCCTGTTCTCGTATGCGATTATACATACGAGAACAAGAAGAGCAAGAGTACGGAGGAGAAAGGGATTAGAAGAACTTACTTCGCGATAGGGATAAATGCCCCGTCCCATGCTCTCTGTAAACCAGTACAAGCTCACGCTCTCAAGGATCGTCGAGAGTGGAGGGTCAGTGTCAGACCAGGCGAGAAATTTCTCGCCTATCCAAGCCAGCAGTGCGAGGGGACTGGAATCAAGGGCGAGCCCGATCGTCGCGGGCCGCGTGGTGTGGATGAGGACATATGCGTAACCCATCTTCATGAAGTCTTGACCGCGGTCATAGCCGGCCTTTTCCCTTGGGGTCAGAGAGTCGAGGGATGTTCCTGAGGGGGGTTCTAGCACGGGGGAGAAGTTCACGTGGACGGCTGGAGGGTGTCAGTTGGGCGTTGGGGAGAGCAGGAAGACGAAACAGACCTTTGCAAGCATTGGAGGTCGCCCCTAGGATCTTTGCAACTCGACTGCCAAGATCGCCTCCATGGGCAATGTAGGACGTGAAGCCGAGATCGAGCATGAGCTGGTCCATAAGTGCCGCGACGTCTTTCGTTGTGAAATCGCGGTCTAGAGGTGGCGTATCGGAGAAAGCGTAGCCGGGAAGTGAAGGGACAATGAGGTGGTAGGGAAGAGTGGCGGGTGTGTATTTCTTCCTCAATAGAGTGAGGATAGGCAAGAACTCAAGGAAGTTTCCTTTTGAGGTGAGTTTTCTGTTGATGCAAAGGAGGGCAAGAAGACGAACCTGGCCAGCCGTGAAAGAGGGCAATTGGAATGGCATCGGCTTTCTCTGAGAAGAGCGCTATGAAGTGAATCTTGGATTCTTCTTTGCCAACCTTGACCGTGGCCTTAAAGTTAGGGAACGAGTTCAAGTCCGTTTCGCACTTCTTCCAATCCAAATCATTCTCCCAAGCCCGCTTTGCCTCCGTCATCCACTTGTGACTGAGCCCATAGCTCCTATCTTCTCGAAGGGTCTCGTAAGTCGGCTTCGGAACTTTGCTCAACTTTAATAACTGTTTTAGATTCTCAATCTCCTCATCTGGGATCTCGATCTTAAATGGTTCGGGCTTCTTTAGCGCTGTGACTGGGATTCTTGCATAGTTTGCCATTTTTAACGTTTTTTTTTTTTTTGTGGAAAGGAGATGTGGAATAATGAGAACGGAAACTATTGCTTTAGATACGTGATTTCATGCTCTATAGTTATAGCAAATACCAAAGAATGACGAAAGAAGAAGCCAGTTATTAGCTGCTGACAACCCGTCAATAATAGGGCTAGCGCGATGCAGGCTGAGCGAGAGCCCTGGAGATTAGGTAATAAATAAGGAGCAAAGATTAGGTGAGCATTGAACGCTCTGGTGGTCCGTTCCGAATGCTTGTTGATAATTTGAGTTCTTTGGTTTGCTGCACCTAGATTGACTGTTGGACTTCCGGAGATCGATTTTTTGCCTTTATTACTTAGTAGATTACACACTAGTCAATGCATGAGACGTCTGGAAATTGTATTCTACTGATTATCAAATCTGAAGTCGGTGATTTCGTTGGCGGTCCAAATCACTGGACGATCCGAATTGCTTAGAAAATCCGAGCAGTTTGAAATATTTCGATAGAGTTCTAGTAGATCCTTACAATAACACCAACGGGCCTAGGGTGAGGCGCAAATTAAAAAGGTCCTTGGGAAGAAGCATCAATTCATTCATGATCAGCTCTCCCCTGTAGATGGCCTCATCATTCTAGATCTACTCAGAGCGTTAACCCATATAGCGAAGCTTTTCCTTCCTGGATTCTCCCTCCTCACATTTTTGAACAACCCACCGCTACTCTTTATTCTCTCCCAGTTCACCTTATCCCCGGACTTTTTCAGTGAGATTGTTGAATTGGCCTTGAAGCCCATTGTAATTGTAATTTTCTCCACGGAGTCGACTTTCATCCCTGATCGATCGGAAAATAGAGCAACTCAGTGACGGCGGGCTTCTCGAAGGAAGGTGGTAAGTTGTCCATATGGCCCCACCATTGACTTTCCCTACAATGGACTCAACCTAGAATCTGCTGTCCTCCCTTTGTGGCCTGGCCGACTGGAAGACATAAGGATCAGGGCCAGTAGGCTAGTCGAGCTCCATTACGTCCGCCGCCGTTACTCCTTTATATATCTTCATCAATAGTAAAGCTTGCTTCGAAGTGATATCAGTTGAAGCTCGGAATGCTTGCTGTAGAAGCTCCCAAGTGATATCAACGACCATGGTTGGCTCTTGAGCTACTTCGTTGGGTAATGAATGGTGAGCTGTGCCTAAGGAATTCTAAGTAAGGAGAGAATGTTTTGCTAGATATTGATATCTCTGAAAATAATATTCACTGCCGTAGCCTTTCGGTTTTCGTCAGGTAGCACTGGCCGTGTAAAGAGAGCTCGAAGTAGAGAAAGCAGGTTCGAGGTCTTCAAATTGGCCTCCTCTCCAAACGCCATGGCAAATAATGTGCGTCTTGGTCTCTGGACAAACTTCTCCGCTGTATTATGCTCTAGGAGCATCCGAAGAGCTTTCTATGGGATATCATCGCCATCTGCCGTCCAATATGTTTTAAAGAGGCCCTGGGTCGCGAGTCGCTTCATTTTTTCAATTCTCCGACGAGCAGCCTCCTGGTTTTTGCGAAAGTAGTCTTCTTGCAAACAAAACAACCTGGCGAGAATCTCAAAATCCTACAAGAAGTCAGAGCAGTATCTTGTAAGAATGGGAAAACGATACTGCTCTTTTTAATTTACGAGAATCGTGGGTTCTCCAACAGCCTTCGTCGTTGTGGAAGAATTGTCTTCGATTTCTATCTTCGTCAGAAATGGGAGGGAAAGTAGAATGAATCCAGATGAAGGCAAGGGCAAGTTCCCGTCAAATGAAATGACACAGATGGCCCTCTATCTACCATTTATTTTCCTTTACTTCACTTGAGAAACTACTTACCTTGAGTTGTGGAGTGACCACATCGATATCCTGGAAGAGACATCTTTCATGCAAGCACCTAGATAGAGCGGGGCAGTGGACGGGAGAGAGAAGAGAAAATCCAGGTTCAGACACAGAATTATGACTTATGTGGATCACAGAAAGGCTATATATATGGAGATATTTTGTCCTGAAAGTTGCAGGACCTGTACAGTCAAGGGCTGACTTGTAATCTACTAGAACCGTCAAGATCACCCAAAAAAGGAGGCTGACACGAAGCCGGGCGCGGTCTCGCAAGGGCGCCCAACGTTACAGTCGCCCCTTCTATTTTCTCCCAAATTGGTATTTCATTCAGTCCGGAAATATTGTAGCGGTGCTCAAAGTTCTTCAACCATTGTCTATTTATTTCAGGAATAAACGACTGAGAACAGCTCAGAAAAGGTGTCGGGATTCTCACAGCCTACTCTATCCTACCAACTGCAAGTGCACAACTGGCTTTCCTAGAATAGAGAGGACTCGTGTTTCTTAAATCAAAATCACCAGTCAGCAATGTCTCCCCTTGCCAGAGAATCAATGAACCCTTTGTAGCATTCCAACTGAGCCGCTGTCCTCCAATTATTGACGGTGGCTGCTCCCTTGCTGCTTCCACAGGACAGCATGGGGCTAGCCATTCTCCTTGATTAACTTACATATCCTACTTCGTCCTCAGATAAAAATCTAGTCATCGGTTGTTGGCCCTCCAGTTGCATATTGCCAGTTCAAAAACTGGGAGAGCGTCCACGGAGATGCTCGGGAGATTTACCAAGCTCTGGAGATACTTCCCAGTGGCAACCCGAGTATGTACTGATTGATCTAACGACAGATTCGGAGAAAGCTGATAGACCATAGATTCTAGCGGCTTGTTTCCTATATTTGGTCTTCACCTCAGTTCCGACGCCCGCGGGACTCACCAAAAGGTCAATTTTGGGAGGAAGACTTTGGCCTCCTGGAACACCGCCGGCCTCAGAAACTCCGGCCCTACATCCAGTACCCAGTTCCAACTCTACGAATCAAAGAATACCTCCCAAGAAATTAGAGAGCGACGCCGTTCCGAGTAGTCCTACGAAAGCCAATGCAACTTTCGTTATACTTGTCCGTAACTCGGAACTATGGGATACTGTGAGGTCAATTCGTTCGGTGGAGGATCGATTCAACAGAAAATTTCACTACGATTGGGTTTTTCTGAACGACAAACCGTTTGACGAGGAGTTTAAAGAAATCACAACAGCTTTGGTTTCTGGTAATTCCTATTACAGCCAAATCCCATTCGAGCACTGGTCGTTTCCTGAGCACATTGATCCGGACAGGGCTGCGCAAACTCGCGAGGAAATGAAAAACATCATTTATGGTGACTCCGAGAGTTATAGACACATGTGCCGGTTCGAGTCGGGGTTCTTCTTTCAGCAAAAGCCGATGCTAGATTATGAGTGGTACTGGAGGGTGGAACCTGGCATTGAACTCTACTGCGACATCGATTACGATGTTTTCCAATACATGGTGGATAACAACAAGAAATATAGCTTTGTTATCAGTATGCATGAATTTGGAGAAACGATACCTACGCTTTGGGATGCTGTACAGAACTTTTCCGGCAAGTATCCGGAGCATATCATGGATGGCAACGCCCTAGAATTCATCAGTGACGATGAGGGGGAAACATATAACCTATGCCATATGGTAAGAGAAATGCACATCATGGAAATATGGCTGAAATTTTTCAGTGGTCGAACTTTGAGATCGGAAATCTGGGATGGCTCCGGTCAAAACCATACACCGATTTCTTCACTCACCTGGATGAAACCGGGGGCTTCTTCTATGAGAGATGGGGTGACGCTCCAGTGCATTCCATCGCAGCCAGCCTGATGCTCCAGAAAGAAGAAATCCATTTCTTCAACGACATTGCGTATTCCCACGGGGCATATACGCACTGCCCAAATAATCATCAGTACAGGATAGACCACAAGTGTCATTGCGATCCACAAAGCAATTTTGACTGGGACGGGTTTTCTTGTAAGCTTTTTTCAGCCCGCCCAAGATGCTCTCTGCTCACACCAGATCCTTCTAGGTACTGGGAAGTTTTTCGAGATTACTGGGCGGGGAAGGCCGGTGCGGTAGACAGGAACACGGCAGCAAGTAGACGCCCAAGTGTTGGGCCCGATGAGTAAGATCTCAGATATTAGACCATTGAGTTCTGAAAATATTAGGGTTCTTTGGTAGATCGTCCCTTGTGAAGCGATTAATGCTTGAGACCGATGAGATCAGGCCTCCTCAGCCATTACACGCCCAATGCTACATACAATCTAACTCACAAACTGTTACCACTTTCAAAACAACTCATACCATCTCATAGAATAATCCTCTGTCCGTCTTCCATCACAGCTCAGATTCGAGATATTCGAAGTTTCCCTTAGACCACTCATCATCTCGTCTCCTCCTTGGCTTCACAGATGTGTGGCAAAACCTCAGTGCCTTACCGGTCACCGTCACCCCGTTCTCGACCAATCTCAGTGAGACAACGAATCCTGACCGTAGAAAACTCATTCTCTAAATTCATATTAGAGGGATGCTTCTTTGCAAGGTATCGTTTGTAGAGGTGCTAATGGGACCCTGGAAATTGGATCAATTGTTGAATCTGAATTAGTGGCAAGTATGACCGAAGTCAACGGGCAATTGCATATTCGTTGGATAGCATGAATCAACAAGCCTAACCATGATATCTATGCTCCAATGCACGTGAAAGATTCAGTTCGCTCTGTTATGAACTCCGTATTCCATACATTGACAATCCGAATCGTAAATTTCAGGTATGATAGATCACCAACCTGCGCCTTCTCTGCCGGGTCCCCCTAGTGTAGGTGAGCTCCTATCCGTTCCTTCCGATCCCAGTTGCTAGCATCTTATCACCACTTCACACCACTCACGGCTCCAGATGAGACCACTCCGGTATTTGCCTGATCTGGGCCCACATGTACTTTTCCAACTTGGTCGCACACTTCGCATAAGCGGTCGTCTCGTTGTTGTACTTCCGGCAGTTGTTGAAAATTAACTTTGCGTCGTGAACAAATTCTTCGGGTGTACTGTAATTGTCTTGCTCGAGTTTCGCTTCCATGGTACTAAAGTCCATCGGTTCTTCGATCACTTCATAATAATCTGCGACATCATCTCGGGAGACAGGCTGTAAGAATGGCCAAGACGAAGCGTGGTTCTGCAGGTCGTTCAGGAGATGTAGAAGCTGATTGTAATTGGGACCATGGCGTGTTGATTGTCTAGCAAGCTCCTCCATCTCAGGCGACCATCCCGACTCTTTGATAGGGTCAATAGTCATAGGATCAATTGGAAAGGCACCATTTTTCCATTGCTTGGGCGGCTGATGAACAATGTGGCTCTTGCTAAACGCGCGGATCTTGGCCAAGACAGTTTCCTTCTGCTTCAAAAGCATCCGGTGCATTTCAAGGTAGCGAATCTTAGGTAGCATGCTGCATTGCATGATTGTGCCACCTTCGTAGTCCTTGATATATCCCATCCAGATGGGCTTATCGAGTGTGATTTCCTTGGTAAAGCCCTGCTTCTTGAAATACCCGATCGCATAGTTGTCAGCGTAGGTTAGGAAGTGCATCACGTCAGAGCTAGCCTTGACGTAGTCTTTTAAATGCGCCATTAGATGTGCGCCGTAGCCTTTGACTTGTTGATCGGACGAGATGGCGCAGAAGACTATTTCAGCAAATTGGCGGCCTTTAAAGGGTCTGTATGTGATTCCTCCTACTACCTCTAAAGGTTTCTTGACGATTGCAACAGATAAATGAGTTCGATCGTAGACGAGTCGCGCTATGTAGTCTTTCGGCATCTTGGGAAGCTGTTTTTGGAAAATGCATTTCAGGCCAGTGAGGACAATCATATTCTCGCGCTCGTTATCGTTGTTCACGACCCGAAATTCTATCTCTCCATTGATTTCTTCGATCACTGCTGGCTTCAATGGAATCACTGGAACCACAGTTGGGATTGAAGCCTTTGGAATATCCTCCACAGGTTCTACAGACTCGGACGCGGAGGTCTTAAGTCTCTTTGTATCGGAGGGTGTATTTGGCTCTTCAGTAGCCTTACGTTTCGCATGCTTTTCTGGCGCCATGTCGTTCTGTGGGAGAGGAGGAAGAAGGGAGGGGGAGAGGGGGAGGGAGAGGAGGTAGCTAGTTGTCCGCACCGTTAGCCCAAATAACGGAAATGTCTGAGCAATTGGGATATTAGATTGAAGTACATACGCTTCTCGTCCAAGGATTCTTCACTGAAGACAAATTGTAGTTGGAGGCGATGTTGATATCGGCGCAACTGTCATCAGGCCCGTGCGCGAGTAGAGAGACGTCGAAGCATTGTTACGGAGCTAACCCGTTTAGGCGCGTGTCCTCACGTGTCATCCCGTGACTTGGGAAGCCACATCTCGAGATCTCGAGACCTCGAAATTCATCTCTTTCAACACCGTCAATATCCACTCCCGCCGCCCTGATCTGAGCTGACCTCAAGTTCACCATACAGACGCCCTTCTCCCAATAATTTCAAGCTTATGGAGTCATCACTGCACCAAGTTTGGGAGAGTGCCGTTGGCAACCCCTTCGAACCATCTATCGGAAAAGGCAGCCAATTCTTCGTTGGCATCACTCTGCTGATTATTGGTGTTCTGCTCAGTGGATTCTTCGGCTTAAGTAATTCCATCTCAGCCCCTGTGTCTGCGCTCTGCTGACAGACTTTCCAGATCGATCTCTGATCAACGTTCCTCTGGTGGGAATTCCAGCTTCAGCAGCCATTGCGTATGTCTCTCGAATCCAATGCCATATTCATGCTGATATTCTCTAGGTTCGGTGCAGTCTACATGATCTGCGCGGTCGGCGTCTATGTATAAGATATCCCTTGATCCAGAATCCGAGACGAATTTCCTTCAGCATCATACTGTATAATAGGATCAAAAAAACAAAGGAGTTCAGCCAAAACCACTGGGCCAAGTGATACCAAATTTCTAGACTGCACCCCTTAACAGCTTAGTTGTCACCATGTCAGCTATTACTGAGACTGAAGGTCCGCCCCTTTTCAGGGCTGTCTCGAGCTCTGCGAGACAGTTATTCCAATTACTCAACTGCATCCGATTTGCGCCAAAAGCTCAAATACAAATCAGCGAAGAAGGCTTGAGGTTTGCTGTGGAGGACTCTCGAGTGATGCAAGGTTAGTACGGAATACGGAGGGAGATAAGGTTCAATCGAGATCGCACCCTTGCTCACGTCTTTTAGGCATCGTCTTCCTCGACAAAGCCTTATTCACAACCTTCAATTGTACCCTCTCATCTCCTGAACTGAATGAAAAGGATGCAGAGGATCAAGAACCACCCTCTGTCGAACTACCTACCTTTCAAATCTCCCTTTCCGCACTTCTCGAAACCCTTCAAATCTTCGGTGCATCGGATCCATCTAACTCCCGCTTCTCGAAACCCGATAATGACGGTTATGGAAGCAATATCAGACCTCATCGTCCCGCTGCATTCAGCAACCAAGCTCTAGGTATGGCTGGAGTGTGCCGACTATCATATGCAGGCATCGGATCTCCTTTTAGTATTATACTCGAAGAAGCTGGCGTCACGACTACATGCAATCTCAATACTTACGAACCCGAAAGTCCCGAAGAAATACCTTTCCAAAGAGATGCTATGCAAATCAAGATTATCATGCAAGCACGTTGGCTGTTTGATGCTGTCTCGGAGCTCTCGTCAACTTCTCCTTCTAGATTGGATATCATAGCCATCCCCAATGCACCTTACTTGAGCCTGTCAGCAGTTGGACATCTTGGCAGTGCGAGTGTGGATTTTGCGAAAGGCAGAGAATTGTTGGAGACCTTTACAGTTTCAGAGAGATGGACACAGAGTTACAAGTTCGAGATGATCAGGGCGGCGTCAGAAGCTATGCGCTTAGCAAGTAAGGTCAGCGTTAGGGGCGATGAGCAAGGGGTCTTAAGCTTGCAGTTTATGGTGGAGGTAGAAGGCGGAGGAATTAGTTTTGTGGATTTTAGATTCGTGCCATTCCTCCGTGAGGACGAAGAAAGCGATGAGACAGAAGAGGACGAAGAGTATGTAGAGATAGGGGTTGGCATGGATGACGGAGCTTGATAGACTCTCCTGTTCTTGATAGTTGTCGCTGATCAAATTCAGAGATTTTGCCTCAATTCAACTTCCAGTCTTCCAATCATTGTTCTCCCAGTTGGCTCAACGAGCTAGCACTGGAATTCGAAGTGGACGTAAACTGATTCAGTCTGCTTCATATTCTGTTTCTCTATGCAGACCAAGGGTCCGGCAGACATGCGAGCTGTACCGCCCCTTGTCGCGTGCCAAAAACGCTCTCATCCTTCAGCTGGAATCCCCACCACATCCTTCTTCATTTCCGCTCCCACTCTCAATATCCCCAGAAGGTTGTCTAGTGCGACAAATGTCGCTGGACCATCTTTCCGACATCATGGCATCTCTCCAGACATCTTTCCACAATGAGACCTTGCTTTGCCTTTATTTGAGGGATGTTTTGCAACACCTGCCTCGCACCGAATGGTTGAGTACGATCGACCATCCCGAGAGTGTAGCTTCTCACATGTATCGGATGGCGTTAATAGTTATGACTGCACCTTTAAGCCTACTAACGTGATCATGCTATCGTCGCCCCCCTAAGGCCGATTGCAGAAGGAATTGGACAGGGACAAGTGCATCAAGCTCGTCATAACTTACGACATGGGAGAAGCGGTCGAAGGAGCCATTATTCCACATGACAGCATATCGAAAGGCGCCTGCTATGGTTTGGATATTGTCGTAAATTGGAAGTCTGATGAGTTACTAGAGTAAATAGTGGGCTTACTCGAAGATCAGATCAGAAAAAGCCGCTGATGAAGGAAAGAACTAGCTCGTCGTAGTCAGGTTTCCGAACAGCATACAGCAATTAATCATCTTTCGACAAAAGGTAGTCTTCTCTGAACCCCAGCTTAATTATGCTAAGACTATGATAGGTATATAAGAACTCAAAGACTTTACTACTAAAATCCCCCGTAAAATCCTCGTAATGAGAGCCACGCTGCAGTATTTCGAGATATAGAAGAGCTGGAGCAGCATCTGAGTGCCATCTAATGCTGCTTCAAAGCCCTACGTTAGAACCTAAGTGCTGCACGGAACGACAATATGATACCTTGCAGGTTGATACACGATGTGAATTCCGAATAGTCTTTATAGCAAAATAAAGGAAGCAGTGGTTGATTTTAAAGAACATAAAGAGAGCGTCATATAGAGGTACTTCAGCCCCTCCATGAGCAAATACAAGTAAGTCAGAAATTTCTGTCAATCTCAGCTCCTCTCCATCCTTGATGATGGCCCATAAAGGGGTAGCTGTAGAGAATACGATCTAATCAGACTTCTGCTACACACGCGTAAAGCATATTTGAACTCCTCGAAACCTTGGCGCTAGAGATGCCTCATATGGTGCAGCCTTCCTCGAGATATAAGAAAACCGGAGTAAATTCTCAATCTCCGCTAGCCTCAGCTCATCTTCATTCTTGACTATGACCAGAATATCCAAATAATATCGAACATAGTCTGCCTGCATCTCCCACAAAGACTAATAGCTCCTCTACCCTTATCAGCCATAGCCACAAACGTCGTCAACCTTGCTCCATCTTCAATTCCCGGACTTTGTGCTGAGCCAACCCCCGCCGCTGTCGCGTTTGCTACTGCAATATTCTCAAATTCTCGGCGCACGGAACCCTCGCAGAAATGAAACATGCTGAATCTAGTGACAATCTGACAATCTGACTATCGGAGTAGTCTGTTCATTGCAATCGGTTTGTAGACTCGGTAAATCCTGACATATCTTAGTCTGCTCAAAGCTGGAAGAAGTAGATTTCAATACCTGAGAGTACTTCTAAGGGCTATGCCTGCCTTCTATTTGTGCATATTTGTAAAACCCTATTTGAGAGCATCAAAATGCGCATAATGAGTTCCTTACAAAAGTCGTATTGTAGTATCTGGGACTTAAATAGACATGAGGTTTTGCAAAGTGGCCGCCATATCTGCACAACAAGGCCAAGGCATAGCCTCAAGCTCCACTTTGAATGCCAGCAATGCTCTCACACGCCCGGTCTTATTCCCATCGCTGCCACTGCTTGTGCTGAGCTTTGCCTTTGCCCATACCACGAGAGCAGCATGGAAAACAACGAGAGGCATCCATGCGGAACAACACGTAAATTGTTTGGATTCTCCCGATAGTGCCGCAACATCAAGCAATGCCCAAGCGTGATCTACTGATTGAGCTGATATGTTGACTTCTGTTGACATAAGATCATCATCGGTATCTAGGGATGTAGCTGATTCTGAAGCTGGAGTGGGAGGCTGCTGATATTGATGAGCCAGTTGAGTAAGGATTGGAAGCTGATGACAGGAAAGATAGAGCCTGCAATAGTGGTAGAATGCTATGACGTCAGGGGCCATAGAACTCTCGAATTTGCTGCACCACCGATCTAAGGCTACGGATAGTTGCCTCTCTATTCGTCGAAGTTCTGTACGGGCAGAGAGAGGAACAAAAGGATTATGCTGCTGCGAAGTATGCTGGGCAGGGCCAACCAAGTTGGTGGTAGTGCTACTGAGAGACCTGCGTAAAGTTATGGAGTCCGAGAGGATAGCAAGGAGAAGTAGGACAGCTAGCTCTCGAGAACATTCAACCATTGTAAGTAATAGAGGCTGTGCTACTCCGGTAGGTTCATGGAGAAGATTGCGATAGACATCCTGAAAAGGAAGGGTAGAAGAAGGATCCTTCGACAAGAGCTCGTTGGGTGAAAAGTTCAAGGAGAGATTCAACCGAAGGGCGTGGATGACGTCCCATAACCAGAGTGACCAAAGCATGCAGCTGAACGGCGATATTCGCTGGTCAAGCCCTGGCGCTAATTGTCTTTGGTCGTGTAATCCCATTCGGCGAGCGATCTGACAAACTCACTCAGCTAGGTCCACCAATACATCAAGTTTGCTTCTCTCACCGTTAAGTTCGCACTTATCAAAAGTGTACTGATTCTTTGTAGAGATTCAGTAGCGCTCAGAACGCCATAGGGAATAAGCAAAACAGCCTTGGGAAGCGTTAGAAACTAAGATAGAAAAGCGGGTTGAGAAGAGGACGTGCCGCTAGAAGCATCTCGATCGAGCGAGCCAGTTTGTTATCGATTTCAACCATAACTAGCCACATACTTGTTCCCGCCTTGAAAAGATTCTGAGCCTCTTCGATATCGGCGCGGTCATGAACAGAAGCAAGGCAACCCATACCGAACCGCAGCGGCGGACTGATGGGCTCCCGAGAAGTTGTGAGGACGGGAAAGCGTTCAAAAAAGGCGTGGCTAGAATAGATTTGAGAGAATATCTCAGCCAGCTGAAGCAAGCGATCTTCAGTTGGGAGCTTTGGAAAATCAGATAAGAGAGCCAGGGGATAAGTATATTCCCTAGATCTCGATTCCTGTGGCTGTCAGACCGTGGCCCTGTGAAGGGGGAAGCAGAGTGACACTATACCTGGGTATCGAAGCTCCGAAACAAAAGCCTCTCCGCTCCGGCGGCATCATCACTGGACATTAGATTCCTCTTGAAGTCCGAAAGGAAAGCCGGGTCGGGAAGCTCGTTGGCTGAGGCGACATCTTGCTGTGAGGGATCACGCTCTCCTGGCCAAGATGAACTCTGGGATGCGACACTCATCCTGACAATAGGTTGACGATCTAAAGCAACGAGGTTAATGGAAGATGGAGCGAGACTTGAGGACATAATGCGCACAAGGGGGGGTTTTGTCTGATAAGATCATGCAAAGAGCACCAATGAGATAGATAGACATGGGAGCTATGGATAATCCACATGAGGCGAAATTGCTCGCAGAAGTCACGTGGAGGGCCGCTGCTTGCAGGTTTTTCGGTTGTAGCCCGTTGCATCCCAGAGACGACCAGCTATCCGGAGAATCCGGCCAGGTATCCCCGCACCCCGCCTCAGCCTCCGCCACGCCCCACAGTATTCACCGATTGGGACTAGCCCCAAAGAGTCTGATTGGCAGCTGAGTCATAAATCCCGGATGGAGTTAGCCTTCGTAAATGAACGAGACCACCCCTTTCCATGGACGTGGGATATACATATTCTCAACTCCATCTCCATCTCCAGACTCCAGACAATCCGTTGCAGTACCCCGGATTATCCAGATACAAGTTAATACCCACTCCGCGGAACTGCCTTCATGTCGGCACGAGAACAACAGAAGCACGTGGCGGACAAGACGGTATGTTATGTTGTCTCCAGCCTCCAACCTCCAACCTCCAACCTCCACTCTCCAACCTCCACTCTCCAATATCCACGCTCCATCCTCCACGCTCCAACCTCCACGCTCCGCTCTCCACTCCTTACCCTGTGCTGACCATCTCTCCGACAGTGTGAGGTTTGTGGCCGCTGCTTCGCTCGGAACGAGCATCTGAACCGGCATCGCAGAATACGTGAGTCGGAGAAGCTATGGCGATGCCCATCGCCGTGACCACTTGTAATGGGATCAAGCTAGCTGACGCTATTATCAGATACGAGGGAGCGCCCCTTTCATTGCCCCCATTGCAGACATGGTTTTCCTCGCTCAGACGTGAGGGAGAAGCACGTGAGGAAATTCCATCCTGAAGAAGGATCAGCCCCACAAAGCCTCTCACTGCATGCTGAGCCGCCTAAGCCGAAGGACAGAGAGCGCTCGAAACTAGCATGTGATCAGTGTCGCAAACGCAAGCTGAAGTGTGATATCGTTCGACCGTGCGAACCTTGTCGGAGTTGTCGTACCAAGCAGATTCCCTGCACTGTGTCACGGTCAAGTAGACCACCTGGAAGACCTCGTACTCTGGGTCCAATCTCTCCAATTGAGCAATCTAGCTTTGAAACGGGGACTCATGTACCAGTTATCCCTCCAGTCCCCGAATCTTGGATGCCGAGCGCGTTCGAGCCGTCTCTGCAAGAGCCGCATCTCTTGACTGATACCACAGAGGACGGCATTTCCGCTAGCAATGAGAGTCTCACTCAGTATCCTGGCGTCGTTGGATTACCATTGCCGATAATGAGTCGAAGTATGGCCCTGGAAGCAGTAATGCAAGCTCCGATCCCAACTGATCCTCCACCCATACATCAGGGCTGGGAAAAGATGGATCTGATGGACGACTTGCTTGCTCAGGCTGTAAGCTTTCATTCCTATCTTCATTTGCATATCGATACTAATGTCTCTCAGTATCCGGAGAATTGGCTTGACGGTCTCGACGACTTCTCAACGATGGACGGTATATGGCCTCTTTCTTGCTTGCCGTCGGCCATTGACTGTAACTCTCCGATGGAGAACGCTGTAGATATGATGAAAAGCCACCTCCAACATCGGCGCTCACGAGCATCGTCTCCTACACGGGAAGAACAGAAAGGGTCGTGGTATTCTGCCCCGCCCCAATTACAGATATACGACGAGGATGTCATCAATGTTCTTCTGAACCTGGCCAAAACCCACATCTCTACCACCTTCTCCATATTTGCTAATTTCAAAGCGGATCATGAAACCAGGGTGGAGCTATGCCTCGCAATGGCTGCTGTCGGCGGACTGTACTGTACTGTTCAGGGAGGCTCCAAAGTCGCGAAAAAGCTTTTCAATGATGCTAGACGATTATTCCTCGAGGAGTTCCTACACAAGTCCCCCACGACCTTCAACGAATCATTGAACTTTGCAAAAACTTTCGTTTTGCTTGAGCTATATGGCCTGTGTAGTGGAGATAAACGGGCATACGAATTTATTGAAGTTTTTCATGCGAGCAAATCGCACGCGATCTGGGACTGCCTGAATGCTGTGCCGCATGATGCTTCAAAAGAATTGTGTCAGCAAGCAAAATATCTTGCAGAGGCGGCACAAGTGCTCGACAGTTATAGAGTTTTACTACTTCAACAACCTCCATCATTTGCACTGGAAAGGCAGGTCAATACGCACAGAATGCACAAGATGGACAGAATCCAAAATCCATGGACTACTGGACTCGCCTCGCTTTTGAGTCCTGGCAGTGTTCTAACTCCGGAGAACGCAGACATTCATTATCTCGCATCGATCATATGTTACAGCTCAATGGCAAGCCTACGAGATGTGGAAAGTTCGTCGTATCCTACCTTATGGAAAGCCGAATTTGTCGAACTAGCACTGAATCGATGGATCAAGGCGAAGACTACTGGAGCAGGAAGTTCACGTCCCTTGGAACTGGCTCAGATGCTCCTGTTTCACCTCGCGCACGTGTCACTACATTCGCACTTGAGAAATCTGCAGCTCCTCACCCAGGAGACCGTGAGATCTGTCCAGTCTTCCCCGAAGCGAGACATCCCAAGCTCCGTCCGGTCATGGACCAGCGGTCCACATTTCAGCATAGCTCACTGGCATGCAAGGACAATTCTTCGTCTTGCGCAAGAAGCGATGGCACCGCCACGCCGCTATCAAGTATCCCAGAAAGATGGACTCTATTTCGTCGAGGCTCCGCACCTGCCATTATGTATCTATTTTGCAACGCTGATCCTATGGTATGGAGAACTGGCGGTGAGTGGGGTTCCATCCTCGGGTGATGCTCCAATAGAGGCGGGTTCGCAGCTCTTGTTCAACTTGAAAGTACACGTGTCAAAACAGCTGGGAAATGCCCTCTGTGAGCTTCATTCTAATGTAAACCAAGAGAGGCCATGACAGATAGACTCTCAGCCATTGAGTCTGCGGTTCAAGTTGAATCGCTGAGCCTATTGGAGGGTTAGAGGCAGGCGGCTCCCATCATGGGAGTCCCATGAGTTAAGCCGCTTCGTGGGGAAGAAATCTGAACATCGTTATGGCCAAACGATAAGTTACTTGTTTCTAGGACTTCAGATACCGGCATCTCAGCCAGCCTGGCTGTGGCCTGCCACAGCGTTGGTACCTGCGTATCATATGGCTCTTTGGGTTCAATGCCAGCATTCTTAGGACCCGCGCACTGTTTGATAGTGTTAAAAGTAGTCTGAGCTGAAATTGAATCCATACACAATCTCTATCTGCGTACTCATGTCTCGAACTCCTCTTCGGGGATGAACTTGTGTAGCAAGAAATCTTCCTTTCCGTAAGACATGGGTGTAGTAATTATCGTAATCTCACAGATTACTCTTTCCTACTAGGACGTTCAGGATTGCTGCGCTGCTCTGAACAGGTTTGAGATTATTTTCTGAGACAATAAAACATATGACAGACCTACCACCAAGGTTTCCTTCCAATTCTCCCATTTGGGTACACATCTACCGCATGTGGGACAACCCCACTTCCACGAAAATCCCGATCTCGAAACCATCCATTCCCCATCTGCCGAACGTTCAATGGAAAAATAGATTGATCAAAAAATGTAAAAAAGAGGTTGGACACAGCATTGGTCGCAGATACTTTAGGGCCGAAACCCCTATCCGCCTTTTGCTGGAATTTCTTAGCTTTCATTTTGATTTCATAAAGATAGCTACTTAAACGGTGCTCTTGCCATGATCAGGCTTTTGAGGGCCCGTCCACCATTCATCAAACTGTCTCTCTGCATCGGCTACAACGTTGAATCCCAATAAGCTCTTCTGATATTCAGCATCTCCCCAGTTGAACGAACAAGGCCCTTGCCACTCCTTGCTAGCCAGACCAGCTAGCTCTTCGTCCCGGGCTCTCTGCTTCTCGCCGTCTTCCAGATGATAGTAATGCCGAGTAGATACCGCACCAGCTACATTCACTTCCGTCCTCTTTTTACGCAATTTCTCGTACAACAGGAAAAGATCACTCAATGATGCGTTCTTTTCCGTTGGTTTGGAGGGAATTCCAGCAGTCTGGAGCTTCGCTAGGAGCGCGCCCAAGATCGCGCCGTCCTCGACAGCCATCGCGGCTCCTTGACCTTGGTATGGCAACGTAGGATGCGTGGCATCTCCCAAGAGTGCAATTGTCCCCTAAAATACTTAGTATCAGCTATTATCAAATCTTGTAGACACCCCCATAGTTAGAAAGAATAATATACCTTTGTCCATCGGTCAAGTGACTCGAAGTGCAGGAGCTTCCATTTCAGAGCAGTCTGCAGGCACGAGATGATATTGCTCAAGCTAAAGAATTAGTAACAATAGTAGTCAGGGGCTTGGAGTCAAACATTGGATCCCATCCTTCAAAATTGGCTGCCATTTCCTCCAAACTGCCTTTTGAAGTACGTACACCAGTCGGAAGATCATCGTGAACCCTTTAAATTGTTTAATATCTTGAATCAACACAATATACGGGACATACGTACAGTAGAACTAGATTATACTCTGTATGATTTCTGAGGGGATAGAATACGGCATGTCTGTTGCCACCAAGCCACACTTGGATATCGGATTGTTCCATCAGTTCGTCAATTCTTGGATTGTTGAAGGCTTTCAGCTGGTCACGCGTGAAAGTACCACGATATGCTAAATCTCCTGTCTCGATCGGTGGAAACGGTCGTTCGAGCACAATTTCTCGCAACATGGACCAGAGTCCTGCTCAGTGATTAGCAGTTATTCCGGGATGAAGAGGACAGCCTACCATCTGCGCCGATCAATACATCTGCTTCAATACGCCTTCCATCCTTCAGCAAAAGAGTCTGCGGACCGTCTGACGCAGATTCAACGCCGATGAATTCCGCGTCCGTGATAATATTTGCCCCTGCATCTCTTGCAGCGTCCAGCAGTACGTTTTGATAATCACCTCTGTGTATAGCTCTTTTTCCCAAGATCAGTTAGTAAGCACACTACTACAGTTTGCTGCTTTCACTCTTACATCCATTCCGCACCGTATTCTTTCTCCATCCTCCCCTTGAGAGGCTTTTTTACCAGGACATTGCCGTTCTCATATCTCCTCAGAGTAAAATCCTCCACTTGATAGCCACCAGCTTGTTTTAACTTGTCAAGTAGTCCAAAATCTGCCATGACGCGGCATGCATTTGGTGGGATGTGTATCCCGGCACCAATGGTAAGGATCTCAGGTGCTCGTTCCAAGACTGTGACATCTAAAGGTGGGTTTGCTCGGCGACATGCAATTGCACAGGCGAGACCCCCAATTCCTGCCCCTACGATTGAAACACGGAGAGGGCCATTACTTAGATGAGGCTGGTCACAAAATCAGCTCCTGTACATCGATGGATGGGTTTTGTGACCACTTGCAGCTGTTTGCGATCCTTGTGAACCCATAACTGATTTATCGAGCTATGATGGTAAAAGAGAATAAGGACGTGATGATTTGTATCCCAGAATTTGTGTAATGAATCGTTTGCCAGCGGTTTCGAATCATTCTTTTTAAAGCAGAGTCTACGAATCTCAAATCATTACAAGCTTCCCTGCTCCAGACTTGCAACTAGCTCCATTCTCAGCGCCTCCATTCGGAAGTTCCTCCATTCGGAGCCGCCTCCTCTTGGCCCCAGAATACCACACCCACGCGCCGTTACTGCAAGACCCTCTTGTGCGGGGTCAATGGCTCTTCCGACTCTTGTGCTGTACAACCTAGATCACATGGTTTTGCACGATGGAAGTCTCGGCACGCTCTGTAGCTAGCGCAAAAAAGCACATTTTTAGGAAATGCTATTTCTCGGCCTTAGTGTTTATTAGACTGACTATGATACTATATCATGTAACTAGTCCTAGTTGCAATTCCTTATTCTCACTACAATCGACATTGCGTCGACAGCCTTTTTGATTGGACAGGTATACATAGCTCACTCAATTCTAACTTCAAAATGTGTACGACTAGCTTAATCGTCTAGCACAATCGTCTAGCACCGATCGCCAATGTGAATTGTATTAATTTATGTAATAAATAATTCCTGAGTAATGAGTATGGCTATCTATTTGCTATTCTTCGGGGTGACATCACTCGTCAGTCTTGGTTATTTACAAACCCATCCAACGTCAAATTCCCAGTGGTCTCTGTTCCTTTCCGTCCCCTCCCCTCTCTCCCCCACCCCCAAAACAATAGTTCTGAGATCAATGCACCGGCGTAGGCCTGATGAAATAGCTTGCGTCCCAGGGGGCGGTTACTCCCCTGTCTTTCGGCCTCATCATCTCAACCGTCATCGAAGGATCGTTCTCAATATCAAACAATTGGTAAAGCCTAGCTAGCGTCAACATCAACCCGATCTGTGCTAAATGTTTGCCGACGCAATTTCTCGGGCCATAACTGAAAGGCCTCGACATGTCCTTCATTTCCTTGGTCGCATGCAACCATCGATCGGGAGTATATACTTCCGGGTTGGGAAACACTTTGGAATCTCGAGATGTGGCGTAAGAAGGCGTCGACACGATTGTACCTTCGGGGACGTAGTGTCCGCTAATCTCACGACCAGGTGAGATACGAGGGAATGCAGCGTTCAGTGGGCCGTACATTCGCAAGGTTTCTTCGACGACTGCATTTAGGTAAGGCTAGGAGTAGAAGGTTAGTGTTATTGTTGATAGACTAAACTCCAGTGAAAGGATGGGAGACGTGTTTCTCTCACCAATTTCGAAGCCTTCTCATATGTGGGTATCTCCTGAGGGTCTGGAAAGGCGGCTCGAATCTGATCAACAAGCTTCTTCTTTATGTCTGGGTTTCTGCCACATTCCCAGAGAGTATAGATTGTAGTGACGGCAGTAGTATCGCTCCCAGCAACAAGGAAGATTATGGTGTTCTCAACCAGTTCTTCAAATGATAACTTGCTCCCCGTTTCAATATCCACAGCATCCACAAGATTCCTTAAGAAAGTGCCCTCCGCAAACGAAGGGTCTTTCTCCACTTTCTCCATGAATGTCTTCACACTGTGCTGACTGAACGCGATGAGCTTGCCCAGTCCACGATAGCCTTCTTGGACAGTTTTGAAAGGAAGATATTTCAAGAAAGGAATAAATGATTGCATGGGAACGACAGTCATGAAGCGGTCCATGTCATGATGGGTGATCTCTCCATATCCTGCCACTGAATCGAATGATTTTCCGAAACTGAGGTAGCTCACGATATCGAGGTAGTGCTCCATCGTTTTATTGAAAATGTCGACCGATTGCCCTTTCTCAGCAGCCGGTCTAATGACCGTATCAATATACACGTCAACCTTCTCCTGCACCAGCGCTTGTTCCTGAAGCAATCCGTTCAGCGAAAAACCATGGGAGACCAAGCGCCGGAGTCTCGAATGACGCACGCGGTTGGTCTCATTGAGAAGACTAGTAGCTCCAGTTGCCGTAAACATGTCATAAAAGAACGGTTCCTTGGCGCATGGATTCGAGCTCTGGCCGTAGATATCCTGCCATGATTTCATGTCTCCGAAGATGAGCTCATTGGACGAGATACGAACAGGGCTGCCGTATTTCTGGAGCATTTCTCGCTGCCATGTGACGCGGTCCATCCTAATGAAGGACATCATCTTTGGGAGATCAGTGAACCGGCCGAGAAGAGGGCCTGGATATTTTGCCAAAGGGTGGAAGAGGATGCGATAAGTTATAGTGGCGACGATATAAAATAAGGGAAGGCCAAATAAAACTCGCACGAGGTGCTGAGTCTCTCCGAGCTCGAGGACTGAGTCTGTGAAGCCCATCGTAATCAAGATGCGGAAGAAAACAGCTATGTGACTTGAAAGTATCGAATTAAACACTGAATGAACATATCTAAGGATTATATGGCTATCTTCTCCGCAGAGATTGCCCCAATGATCTGGACGGCAATTTCAGGGCTGAATACTGACCTACCCCAACTTAACTCAAGTCAATTTATTGGTGGAACGAAACCAGCTACAAGATCTGCAGTGGCGTAATTCGGCATGCGAAAAAGAAATAGAGGAACTGGAGACCCCGAAAAAAGGACTACAAACGAAGGAGGGGAGATAAGCGGGCCGGTCGCATTAATGCCCCTCAATCTCTGTCTAAGTCTTTATTCCCATCCAGCTGATAGCTGATAGATATATACCAACAAAAGCATTTTATCTGTATCTGTAAGTGATTCCTTCATAGCCAAATACATAAGATCTGCGCCTCCCAGACCGCTTGGCTATCCTTCTCTACTCCTGATCTACTATACCCCAGAAACCCCCGAACAGCGCTAGAGGCGAAAGGCATATGCTGCTTTCGGTTGTCAGGGTATAATAAAGGAAAGAGTTACGATATAATGAACATAAAACTTGGATGTAGTTTATAATGCAACTAAGAACAAAATTGTAGCATAAAAAAGCTCCCGTTCATACGAACAAATCCCCCTTCCCTCCTTTCTTCCCCCCATTTGCCTCGTTCTTCTCTGCCTCTTTCCAATAGGTGACCGTCCTCGTATCAGTATAATAAGTCAGACCCTGCGGCCCTAATTCCCCACCTATCCCACTTTGTTTGTGTGCACCAAACAGTGCATGAGGATGCATCTTCAGACCACCATTAACCCACACGCTTCCAGTATCCAAGCTGCTCGCAAGCTGCCACGCGCGCTTCTGATCACGGCAATACACTATTGCGCCTAACCCTACGGGACTATCGTTTGCACGGGCGATAACTTCGTCGTCCGATCCGTAGGTTAGCACAGGAACAATGGGCCCAAAAGGCTCTTCTTGTACGATGCGGGAGTCCTCAGGCGGGTTGGCGATGATTGCTGGCTCTACATAATATCCTCCAGCACGATCCTCAATAATGCCGCTGCCAACCACAAAATTGTAGCCGTGCTTTTCGCAGTCTTGATAGATGGACTTGACTTTCTCATACTGCATCTTATTTTGGATAGGGCTGAGGTAGCCTTCACCAGCCTTGAAGGCCTTCACCAAGGCTGTGAAGTGCTCCATGAACTCCTCATAAACGGATTCGTGTACGTAAATCCTCTTAGTACCCATACAGACTTGACCGGAATGTACGAAGGCTGCCATTGAGGTTAACTGTGCTGCTTGGGGGATGTCAAAGTCTTCTGTTATGATTGCAGCATCGTTGCCTCCCCTAGTCCACGTACACATGTTAGTTTCATAGTCCAAACCAAGTGTATATAGAATCAGCGTGATCAGGAGCCAGCCTCACAGTTCAAGATTGACTCGCTTCAACGAAGGAGCAGCTGCAGCCATGATCGCCTTGCCCGTGGCAACCGAGCCAGTGAATGAGATTTTGGCAATATTAGGGTGTTTGGTTATCCAAGGGCCGAGATTATCGTCCCCACCTAAGACTTGTACAACGCCGGGTGGGAATATTTGGGCGGCCACCTCGCCAATTTTGAGAGCTGTGTATGGCGTGAGAGGGCTGTATATAGAGCATTAGTCAAAACAGACGTGCGCTGAACCGAGATAAAGCTTTATGGGAAAGAAGGCTGAACGCACGAAGGTTTGCAAATGACTGTGCAGCCCGTCATCAATGAAGGAGCAATCTTGAGAATTGTCATTTGGAAAGGATAATTCCAGGGAGTGATGCCTGCCACTACTCCGACTGGGGGGTATTGTGTGACGATTTTGACATCTGCAGTCTCTAGGACGACTTTGTCAGGCACTGCCCATTCAGCTTCATCATGAAACCTTGGTTAGCTCAGATACGACAGAGCAGTGGATTGACCAACAGTGATTCCTGACAGTTTTGATAGCCATCTCGACTTCTGATTGCGCAAAACCCCTCTATACATTGTTTGTTAGAATGGGTCATGCAAAAGAAAGACGGAATCATCTATACCGTCTTGCCACTCTCCTTCCCGAGCAGGTCTGTAAGTTCATCTTTGTACTTCTCCAGTCCATCGGCGAAATTTTTCAGAAGCTCACTTCTCTCTTCCCAAGCCGTCTGCGACCATGTCTTGAAAGCTTTCTGCGCAGCGGCCACGGCCAGGTCGAGATCTTTCTCTGTGGCGACCGGCGTCTCCCATAGTGCTTCTCCGGTGAACGGATTTATCCCACGATAAGTTGACTCTGAATATATGTTCTCATTGTTTATGATCTATCCCATGTTTCAGCGACCCATGCGCCGATTGATGCCGTGCTGACCAACTTACGTTATGGAATTTCTCAAATGATATTATGTTAGCCATGGAGGGCGAGCGTTACAATAGCGATGGGAAGACGAAGAGAGAAACGGTCTCAAATTATGAGTTTCATGGAAAATTTAGCACGAACGATGAAATTGGTAGATTCACATGCTTTCCACATTTAATGAGCTCCCCTAGCTTTGACTAGACCTCTTGTGGCCCAGTGGATTGACCTCAATAGTCACATTGCATTATTTGCGATTTGGAATTAAATTACCGCGCTGGAGAGAACAAACGTGGCCAAGCAATACGGCCATTACCCCACACGGGGTGTTTGCGGGGCAAAATAGTAGCTAGTGATAACTGTACCAATAGGCTCTTGACCCAAGGCATTGGTAACGGTACCATACCCCAAAACGCCTCAGGGGAATTTTTCTCGGATCACGCGTTTAAAAAACGTGAATATTGGGCAACATCTCCTTTGTGGCTTTGTGGTAGAGTTGGACAGTCGGCTACAGTAAGCAAGCGTCCGAGAACTTCTCCCATATTCACGTGACAGCACTCGATTATTGTCTTACACGTCGCACATGCCGTGGCTCTACTATTCGGGTACCTGAATGAGATGCTATGCTTTACCGTTCTCGCCGGCTTGTAGATTCATAATATCAGATTCGACAGAACGCATGTGTCATTTCTAGAATTGATTGAGAGGGAGTTTGGATGGAATTGAGTTTATGAAGTGATATCTAAGCATTGAAGATTTATGGGCATTGTGAATTCAATGACCTGCAGTGGTTTACCATCATAAGACCAACCACATAGGTAGCCTCTGCTGCCAACATATAACTTGTATCCTTACCAAGCAAGAACAGGTTTAACCACCTACAATATTATTAGTGACCACTTCAAGAAGAGAAACATAGTATGGTACCTTTCCAGATTTCATATCCTCGATGGCTTCCTCTATCTTACTCGGTGGGTATGACTTGCATAACTGGTCAATGGGAAACGAGCCATCTTCGAATAATTTAATCAAACCAGGAATAAACTATGTAAATATTGAGTCACTATGTCAAAGGACAAGAGAGCAAGCAGACTCTTACCTTCTGCGGGTCGCAATACCCTCCGGTGACACCGAGAACGGTCTTGCAGTGAATCAACATATCTAGAGCCTCGACTTCGATTTTATCGCCTGGGCGAGGCGTGCCCACAATGGCCGCTGTTCCTCCATGGGCCAGGAGTCCTATACCACTGCTGATCACTTTTGCTGACCCGGTGGTATCAATAACGAAGTTGACGCCTTGGGGGAATGCTTCACGAATGGAAGCATCAACAGGATCAGCACTTTTAGCATTGAGAGTTTTAGTAGCGCCCAGTGCAGCTGCCATCTCCAGTCTTGATTCAAGGATGTCAATGGCGATAATGTCCTTGACCTTCTCGCTCTTAGCTGCCATCAACGCAGAGAGTCCTACTGCGCCAAGTCCAAAGATAGCTACACTATCGGTCGACTTCGGCTTCAAGACATTCATCACCGTCGCGGCTCCAGTCATGTATCCACATCCTAGAGGAGCCAGGAATGACAAGTCCTCTACGGGACCAGTGTACTTGACCACCGCTCTCGCATCCACAGTAGCCAATTTTCTGAAGGACGACTGTCCGAAAAAGTCACCACGGATTGCTTGCCCATTGGGAAGACGAGCTGCAGACGTGTTCTCGTCGCCTCCTCGAGTACCTCCAAAGTTGAGAAGTGCAATACTCTCACAGGCGCCTTTGCGGCCAGCTTTGCACGCGGAGCAGTTCAGACAGGAACAGTAACTCAGGATGACACGGTCTCCTACTTCGAGGCCAGAATCCTGCAGGCCTGTGCCTAGTTTCAAGATGACCCCCGCGCCTTCATGGCCAGGGATCGCTGGGTATGCGCCTATGGGCATTTTGCCTTCTTGAACAACGAGGTCCTGTGCACTTATTTTAGACTGTGTGGCTAATGATCACGTGTAGTTCTTACCGTGTGGCATAATCCGGCATATTTGATATCAACAAGGAGCTCGTTCGGCCGGATATCGTCCAGAATAACATCTTGCAAGACGAAAGGTGCTCCGGGTGTTTCGACCACGAGAGCTTTGGTCTGGATGCCTTTTTCCGTTAAAGATTCCATCTTCTATCATGAAAATATATTTGTATATATGAAAGGTCACAGATAATGGACTTTTATAAGATACATAATTTTGGGCGAGTGGCATGTTGATTTATCTGGGAAGCCATACCGATGGGGCTAGACCTACGGGGCAAAAGTTTCTTGGGGCTATTGTGGAGATCAAAGGAGTAATTGCAGGGAAGATATCAGTTCTGTGGTCTTATCGGTCTTCTGTGGACAGTATGTGGTACGTGATTGTCATGTGACTCGGGAAAATCTGGGGACATGGACTGTGGCAGGATGAAGATGGAACCCCGTGGGGTAACGCCGGAATGGAATCAGGGGCACGTCTAGCCCCGGACAGTTTTGGAGTTTGAGGATGACCCGCCATGGGGAAAACTACACTGGAACCGGGTGTTTGGAGATCCGCTACAGCTTATAAGTCGCCTTATTTATAGAAGAAATATTCATTGCAGATCTTCATCTCACTCGGCTTCACCAATATCAAAGGATCATAATTCTCATTAACGATAGTTCGACCTTGAAATATGGGCAAGATTGAAAGAGAAAATGTCGAAGCGAATAGCGCCGAAGGGGATCCAGCAGAGACGTGGAATCCCTGGAAAGTTACCATTCTCATGATAGTGAGTCTCCGAGATTCTTTCCGTCTCGAGTAATGGGTTACTGATATTTTGCCCTTCCGAAAGGCACTCGGAAGCCAATATGTCTGCCAGCTCCTATTCATCGTCGGTGCGGGTGTATATTCTCGAGACATCGCCGCTGTCATTGGAGGAGCGGACATAGACTCCTGGCCGGCATCATGCACTGTGATTGTCCCGGCTGCTCTCACGATTCCAGTCTCTCAGGCAGCCGATTACTGGTAAGTAGCAAGTTCATCTCTCTCAGTTACAAGTATTAAATGCCAGTCCAGGGGAAGAAAATGGCTGCTGGTAGTTCCCACCTTCGTTGGATTCATCGGCAGCATCATTGTGGCCAAGGCTCCTACCATGCAAGTTGCCATTGTGGGCTTTGCTCTTGGTGGTGTTGGGTTTGCACCCCAGCCGCTCCTGCACGCTGTTGCCTCAGAGGTTATGCCACGGAAATATCGATCATGGGCTCAAGCTGCGCTGAACAGCTCCATTGCAATCGGCGCAATCATCAGTCTCACAGTTGGCGGTGCATTAACTCGAAACAACCCCGATGGTTTCCGAACATACTGGTACATCTGTGCGGGGATATTCATCCTCTCGTGTATTCTCATGGGCACACTCTACAATCCAGCCCCGAGAGAGCTACAGTTGACCATGACACAAACGGAGAAACTCAAGGCCTTGGATTGGGTGGGATACTTTCTGTTCGACGCTGGCCTGACCCTGTTCTGTATCGGGCTCTCCTACTCGCAAAATCCCTTCCCATGGACGAACGGCCATGTCGTGGCTCCATTCGCTATTGGATCTGCTCTGCTGATTGCACTTGGCATCTACGAATGGAAATTTAAGACAGACGGTATCTTCAACCATGCTCTCTTCAATCGAAATTTTGTCATCTGTCTCGTTGGTGTATGGATTGAGGGTTTTGCCTTCATGGCAGCAAACGTCTACTTCCCTTATTCAATGGAGATCGTGCTTGCTGGCAAAGTGACAATGTTCAGGGTCCTTGTCTGTTACTCGTTGGCTTTTGTTATGCTTCTCGTTGGAGCCGTAGTCATGGGAACATGGATTTACTTCACGAAGCTGGTGCGGGCACCCATCATGACCTCTTTTGTCTCGTTCGTCATCTTCTTCGTGCTCATGGCAACGTTTTCGGCAACTACCCCACAGCCTCACTTCTGGGGATTCATCATCTTCTACGGCCTAGGTTTAGGCTCTTGTGTTATCACGATTTATACGGCGGCGCAATTGTCAACTCCGCCAGAAATGATATCGCTCACATCAGGCCTACTTGGATCTATCAGGAGTGTCGGAGGCTCGATTGGCGTCGCCATACACACGGCCATCTTCACAAATGGACTCAAAAAAAATCTATTCCCGAAAGTTGCTGGTGCCGTAATCCCACTTGGAGTTTCACAAGGAACAGTAGGATCAATCATCGCTGGTCTGACAGCAGGTGATGTCGCTGCATTGACAAAATTACCCGGAGTGACTTCTGAGGTGATTGAAGCCGCTGGTCTAGCACTCACGAAAGCATATGTTATTGGTTTCCGCGATGTGTTTGTTTGTGCCGGAGCTTTTGCACTTTTTGGGTTCTTATGTAGGTTTTTGAGAATTCTAACAACACTCTTATACTGATTTATCTACAGTGTCATACTTTATTACAGATATGAGGGACCAGTTCAATTCACATATTGATGCCCCTCTTGAAGGGACTGCTCTTATTCATGAGATTGAAGAGAAGCGGTCAGCCCATGTGGAGCATTCTGAGACGGTGGAGGTAAGCTCATAAAATTGGGTCATTTTGATCAAAAGTATACCCTTTTGGTCCTTCTATAGCTTGTAATATATAGTAATATATAATACAACGAATCGAAATAAGTCAAGATCTCTATCTTCGCCCATACCACTGACTATGCCTCAATCTCATATCAACCAGTTCAATACACCATGTTTGCATTCAAACGTGATCTGAAATCCTCCTCTGGGCACAACCGATAATCCAACAGATCTTAGCGTTAATCGTCCTATAGGGGGTTATCATAGTTGCTTGCAACTAGCATGAAAATGCTAAAGTGACATATGAGCGACTTGATGAAAATTGTCGAGGCTGCAAGAACTATCTTATGCTTTGTGAGACGAGGAGGTACGATTTAGACAATACAACTATCATTCGCTTCAAAACAACGATCAAGCCGCTCTCTTACGCTGCCTTAGCGTCGTGGGTCATTTCTCTACTTTTATCTCTTCTGGGATCATGGCTTTTGGGGACGGAAAAAAGATCTCTCATTTCTCATCGCTAATATAATGATCAAACATATCAATGATGCTCCTATGAAGAAGGTCCTCGTTCACTCGGCCTACATCAGTTCCGGCGAAGAGTTTTCCGTCTCTGACCGGGAAAAGAAGCTTATGGAAATCGTCAGCCAGTACATACAGATGTTTGAATGGCGGAGAGAATTCGTCTACGAGCTTTCTGAACTGATCAGACTGTATATGCTCGCGCTTCTTGGCCAGAATGGTTCGAAAATCCATACTATACCAGTCATAAAGCATGCTTGTGTCAGGCAGATATCTCGAGCGTTGTTTATCGTACGAAACAGCTACCTACAAGAAGATATAGAGCAAAGATTCCAGATCATGACAGGAAGTACGTGGTTTATAGTTGAGAATACTAATGGCTATGAAGTAGGCTGGCCAGACCGAACTGATATTTTTCGGTCTAGACCGAACCGGACCGTATTTTGACGGTTCGGTCTAGGATTTTTTAGACCGAACCGTTTAATGGTCTACTATATTTTTTTGGGACTGGACCATAGCGGTTCGGTCCAGGGTTTTCTAGACCGAACCATTAAACGGTCTATAATA